>JBBMKC010240689.1:0-10915 GCA_037834085.1 Bipalium vagum
TTGTACAAAATTTTAATAGAAATAAAAGTTTTAAAAATTGTTTGTTTGCCTTGTTTGTGATCAGTACACTACCTTAGAAGTCAGATCAAGATAAGTCATACACAACCTCACCCTTTCAAAACTTAACAGATCCAATTAACTGCTTACATAGAGTTGGAATTATGGGGTAGCATAATTTCGAAACATATTGCCATAGAACTTTCTCAGTGATATATCATCATGTTTTTTTGTGTATGGAAATGCAGTCCATCCAGCAACAGAAGGAACACCATTTTACCTAATGTATTTGAGGAGTAACAACATGCCGATTGACTTGGAAATGTGAAGCCGATCTCGAAATATTTAAAAGAAGAATATTATAAAGTCATTATGCAGGAGAGTTTTTAAGAGGCATGGGAGAAAACGAGACTTAATATAAAATATGACCAGGAGAGGTACAAGGAACGATATGACAAAACTAAGACGGGTCATAATGTCAGAATTTGTGATAAAGTGATGGTAAAGACACCAGAACCAATAAGATGAAAATACCGAAGTTTTAAAGAACATTTAAAGATCCGTTTAAGGTACAAAAAAGTGACACCAACTAATCTATCGCTAGTGAGCACTCGAAAATCAGGATCGATGCAAGAAATGGATAGAACAGATCAAGGAACGATACCCATTACAATCCCGTGAGCAACATAATCTGGTACCAAATGTTAAGACATCAAGATGGTTTTAGCTACCTTTAAATGATGATGATAAGTGGAACAGCAGGGGGAACAAAAACGAAAAAGATCAACATCAGCGTAAGAAGCACCAGAATTAAAATATCAGGAAAACCTATGTGACTAGTTTTCCAGTGCATTGATATGAAATCAGACCACATGCAAAGGGAGGAGAACAAATACTGGATACCATACAGTGTCAAAGATATTATTTATATCCAATTAAAGGAGTATGCAAACAAGACCGATATTGCACAGTTTAAAGTTATCTTTTTAGGCTCCAGAGATCGAAATTGGCATGGGTATATAATAGTAGAAGTATTGATAATATAGTTTAATTCTAATTACAATATTGGAATCGTACATATAGATGAAGAAGAGACATTATATACAACGAATTGTGGATAGAAAGAACTTAAGAGTTTAATAATTAAAATTCCTATAAACTAGCAAATTTTTCCGTAAAAATTTTTTCTTTATGACATTAAATTTTAAAGAAAATGTCAGAAATAAGTACATTTGCAGCCTCAAAATTGCAATATTAATTGAAATATAAACTAAAAAATAAATTCCTAAAGTTGAAACTCCTGATAAAAATAGCTTTTCACATTCCAACAATTTCAGTTATACAATTAATTCCTAAATTTAAATGAGAATCTATTTTTACATATTTAAATTTTAATTTGTTATAAATCTTCTAAATAATTTTCTCATTCATAAAGTTTTCATTTTTTAATTTTTCTAATTGATCAAAATTGGATTTGAAAATCTTTCATTTTCAAAATTTTTTGAAATAGAATAAATTAGAGCAGTTGCAAAATAATCTTTAAATTTTTCTTCCATTTTTTATTAACATTTTTTAATGATTTCATCAAAGTTTGAAAAAATAATTAATGTGTAATCATTGCGTTTGTTATTGTTATTTTGGTAATAAAGTGCTGTTCGTAGTTGGTTTGATTCATTCATTTGCGTACACTTATTGGCAAAAGTGAAAGGGTCAGTAAACTGTGCGAGCTAAGTGTGACGATAACGTTCATAATAATCTAATAGCGTAACACTGATATCGCCCTTGCTTGATGTAAAATGATGTCTTATATTTGCTGGGAAATTCTGCTATTAAAAGTTTTACACTTTAGGGCTTTGACAATTTAGATAATTAGGAAAATACTTGGTTTCAAAAAGTTTAAAATTGCCACTACAAAATTTATTTTTAAAAATTGGCTCAAATTCCATAACGAAAACTCAACTTACTTGATGAAGGTTATTTTCGAACTTATTTATTACCTTAAAGAAATTTTTTTAAAATAAAGTAGAAATATGAATACTTATTTAAAAGTAAAATTTAATAACTATTATAAAATGTAAAAAAAGATTTTTTAAAAAATATTTAGAAAGATACTATAAACAATTATCAATTACCTCCTGAACTAGTAAAATATTTTATTTTATCTGTTAAATAACTAGTCATAAATGAAGAAATGATTTGAAATTTTTGATTTCATTTTTAAAATGTTTAACTTTTATATTCTAAACTTTTTTAATAAGTTATAATTTTTTTCTTTGTAATTTGAATATAATATTGTAATATAATTTCAGTTACCAAATAATAGGAAAAATTTAATAATTTTAAGTTATATTTTGTTAATGTTTCGTAACATCATATTTTATTCATTATTAAATTGAATGATAGGATAATATATTAATAAAATAAAACAAAGTGTTTTAATGAATATCTTTTCACAATTTTTAAATTCTTAATTAAATTGTCTGATTTAAAAATGGTTTTTACATGCTCTTATTGTCAGACAGGTGTTATGAGTACAAGTGATCAATATTTGACACATATAAATGGTACTAAGCACAAGAAAAAAGTATTTCAATTACAAGCCCCAAATGATGGTATTGAGTATGAAGAATTTAGAAAAAAGAAGGAAACTAACTTAAAAATTGAGTATACTGGAAAAATTGAAGATTTTCCTAGCCTTCCTTTGATTAATAAGTAATTATCTACTAAAAAGATTATAAACTTTATTTTGTTTAAGTAATATAAACAATTCTCAGCCTCTGGAATATAATGAAATAAAAAGTAAACTTACAGTGTCCCAGAAGCCAATTGTAGTTTTTGAGGAATATCAGGTATGTCAATTACTTTATATAAAGAAATACTTTATGTATGCTTTTCACGTTTTAAAATTAAAATTAAAAATTAATTAATTAATTAATTAGTTCAATGCAATATACTGGTTGTAAAGTTGTATTATGGTTGTAATAAATATTACGAATTCAATATTTAATTAAGCATAAATGTCATTTGTATTCAACTGAAATTTAAAATCAAGTTAATTATTATAGGTTATTTTTCAGTATTGGTTAGATTTTCCATTTACTAAAATTTTTTACTTATATTTCTATAAGATTATGTAAACATTTATTAACAGCTGAGAGAATGATATGATGTTCAGAATTGATAGCCAAAGTCATTTGGTTTCAAGAAAATTCTTGTGCTCCGTGTGAGCTTTGATATAAGTTCTCGAAAAGTATAAGACTTTAATGTAGGTCATAATTGATTTATTTTTAAGAGTTATGAAAATAAATTAAAAATATTGTTTTCCAAAATTAATTAATTTTATGTAAAATTAAAAAATTAATGTACGTTAATGTGCAACCATAAGTTTATTTCATTGTAAGACATCGCTATATTATCTTTTACTCTAACATCGATAGATTATTGAAAGTCAGAAAAATTTTCTTTCACAATAATGAACTTATGAAACTATCGAAATACCTAATTCATTTCCCAGATCGAAACGTCATTGAGTTCTACAGAAGAAGTAACAATCGATGAAGTATTTTTCAAAAGAGATTCCAAGACTGCGACAGCAAAATATATTGCAGATAATTTTCTAAAAAGTCAGAAAACCCCGGCCGCTGCTCTTAATGAAATAGCCAAAGCTATGTTGTGGGAATTGACGTTTGAGCCGGTGAAAGCTTTAGAATTGAGATATGCCATTGCAGTGCTTATCGATAATATCGAATTCACAATTGGAGAAGGGGAGAATAAAAAAGAAGCTAAGCAGAACGCCGCTGCAGAAGCAATACGCGAGATTAAAAAACGTTTACGGCCCGGTAGAGATTCTAAATCCAATTCTACTAAAACTCCAGTCAAATGTGAACAGCCAATAGGTTAAGATTTTTATTCTAATCAAATATTGATTCATTTCCTGTGTAGAGTCTATAGCAGATTGTTACGAAGAGATCACATTGAAGAAGATGAATGATTTACAAAGATCTACCAAAAGTCTTTTTTCATTACCAAAGAGGTTTGTCATTTCCACATCAAATTGTTATGAATTTTCGGGGAAACACGATTCAGATATGCTGCATTTATAATTACCGAAAAAATCGATCAACATGCGAAATACGGAACTATCGTGGCCTTTGGCGCCGGGGTCGGAGTGAACATGGAATTAAGTCAAGAATCAGGATATCCAGTATAATTTACATTTGTTCATTCATAATTTCTCATTTTAATAAAATGCATCATTTCAAGGGATATCATGTAAACAATTTCGACGCTCTTGTCTTGGCGAAAAGATCGCTTCAATGTTTCTTTTATAATCAAATACAGACAATATTTGCCGAAAAAGGAAGCGACCGTGCTGGAGAGAAACTATATTTTGAAATTGGAAAAGATGGGCTTATCAAACTTAAACGGGGCTGTCGTCTGCATTTATTTTTAAGTCATGCTCCACAAGGAGATTGTGTGGAGTCGATTCCATCAAAATGGCAGGTAAAAACTTAGAAATTTAATGATTTTCATAATTTGAAGAAAAAGGAGTCAACAGAATAGTATCACAAAGACCATTATGTTTTATTTCATTTTTCTCCTCGGAAAAATAGATTTTGGGTTTTATCTTTATTCATTATCAGCTTTTCAAATTTCCTTTTTCAAACAAAGATAAATAAAGTGGCCTTAATCGCAAAAGCATGCACTTTATATATTTTTAAAATAATTTTTGTGTTAGTATAATAGCCTGTTCTTCAGTTGGTTTTTACGTTTGTTTTCTTTAAAAGTTATTTTCTTCACGTTGATTTATTAATTTATTCTTCAAAATGTTTGTTATAAAATAGTTGAAATATATTTGAAATAAATTATATTAATTTAAAGAAATTGATCCAAAAAAATAATTCGATAACAAATTTAAAGCAATTATTTAATCGGAAAAACTGCTATTCAAAATTTTCGTTTCATGTTATCAGTTTGGGAAAGAGAATTGAAAAGTGATTGTGTAAAATCAAGTTGATTTGGTTACTAAATAAGACTTGTTTAAGAAATCCTAATTTGTTGATTTTGGGTTACGAAACCCTGGACTGTCCAATCATTTTTCCAATTTTATACTCCAGTTGAACCTTAACATTTCTGCTTTTTTATGATAATTATTTTTTGTAGCGAGTCATTCTTAAAAGAAGCTTAAAAATAATATAAGATCGTACACCGTTGTATAACATAATTATTAAAATTTTCTCCAATCGAGTTTTCACAAAGTAAGAGTCATAAATTTATTTACAGTCCTTTCAAGTATAAAATTAATATTTTTTCATTAAAAATTGAGATCTTTATTTGTTATATAAACCTTATTGCCTCGGAATGATATGTTCAAAAATTGAAAATTATAACGTTAGATCTCTAAAGTTGTGCTAAAATTTCTCTCATTAAAAAATCAATTATTGTTTATATATTAATATTATTATTTGATATAACAAATTTTCAAATAGAATCCAATAACGATGCCCAGAAAGGAGATGGAGCGTGACCAATGTGGTTTAATGGAACCAATCATGTATATGAGCTATAGTCAACCAGTTCTTTTGAAGGATCCCGGTCATATTCGAGTTTTAAAAGAAAATACCAGAGATAATTGGATTAGTTTGATTAGCCACCGCAATAAGTCAGAGTCCAAAAAAAATGTTACCATGTCTCCTACTGATAAATTGATGACCTGGATTCATTTGGGAATTCAAGGAGCAATGTTGTCACATTTGATGAGTCCAATTTATTTATACAGCATTCAAGTAAATTCGGTTTTCATGTTGGTCTGTATAAGAATAAACGTTTTAGTTTGGCAAGGACTATATGCATGAACACGTATCTCGAGCACTAATATGTCGAGTTCCATTGGATAGCATCAAAAAGGAAAAATGTACATATTATAATTCCGTAAAATTTTCTGATCCGTACTTTGAACGAGTATACGAGATTCGTGAAGAAAATATAATGAATTATGAAACGTTTGAAAGTTTGAGGTAATTATTGATTTATTTTTTCTAAAATCAATTTCATTTTCATATTTATAAAAAGTTTAAACCATTTATTAGCGGTACCGATTTTATTCTAAGTATTTCAAAATCTACTGATAATAAAAATTTCCAAACAATTTTTTGTGACTAATAATTCACGATATTCTTTTATTTCAGAATTTGTTTTAATTGGTACTTAAATGAAAAAACCGATTTTCCTGAAGTAATTGATACAAAGACTGGGTGTGTACATCCAGATTCTCCCTTCAAATTGCCTGGCGGTGAAGACATTGGGAAATGCTCACGTTTATCTAAAGTCTGTATGTTAGTTAGACTAAAAGAATGTTTGAATAAGGCGATTGATTATTTTAGGCATAATCAACATGAAAGGGCGAGTAAGAGATTTTTATGATTATTGATAGTTTTATTAAAAAAAAATTAATAATAATTAATTAATTTATGATTCAAAATTTAAATATTTGAAAATTATACTGAATTGGTGCAAGAAAATTTTTTGTGTCAACTTTAATAATGAAGATAAAAATTATCAAGGTAGTTTTAAGCTCAGTGGTTTAAAATTTGTTCCGACTTTGATATCTGATCGAAAACAGAGTCAGTTGGAGAGAGTTGTTTTTTCAAATGTGTATCGATAATTAATTTTTCAAATAGATTATCTAAACTGACAACTGTGGAGGGTTTTGGAAACTTCACTTGAAAACATTTTCTTATGGATTTAAAAGAAAATATTCTTTAAAGGAGGAACTTCATGAAGCTTGCACAATTTTAATGTGTCAATTGGGTTATCTAAAAAATGCCTGTCAATAATGTTTAAAAAATTCTTCATGTTTAAAGTTTTTGTACATGGAAGTCCTTTTAACAAGAAATTTTTCAGTTTTATTCTTTTTGTGAAACCTCTTGTCTGGATTTGAAAAATATGCTTAAAAATCTAAAGAATGTTCGATAAATGACATCGAGGCCTGAATCGGCCAAAATATTAATAATTAGAGTTTACTTTTTCTCTCGACTTGTTTATGTTCGAAATGCATTATAAATTATCATTATTTGGGGTGCCCCAGCCGCCCATTCGTATGTTAGAGCGGCGGTGAATGTATGTGGCTGCACTGGCGAAATTAATCTGGTTTAAGATTTGGATTTCCGATAATAATATCGATTCAGGAAGTATCTGATTTAATGCTTGAAAATGAATTAACTATTAAAATCCGAAAAATTTTTGATTTGTTAATTAACAAACTGTATATTTCCATATTTATAAATATGACTTTCCTTGATAAAGTAAAAATCGTTTCTTTATGAATCTGTTTGATATTGTCAATAGATCCCTAATTGATTTCCTTTATTTTTTTGTAATTTTCTTCATATAATTTAACAGATATTCGAAGAGTGAATTAATATTATGAAATCTTGTTTTTCTATCAAATTTCGAATTTTTGAACTGAAACCTGACCAATTAATTTCATATGTAGAAAGTAATGTGGTGGTTGCTTTATAATTATAATTCTGTTTTTTCAAAAAAAGATCTCTATCATGTTTTTTTATTATACCTTGACACAGTAACTTGTGCTTGTTTACCCGTAACTCCTCACTTTTACAATGCTGTGTTCGTTATTCGGTTATACTCAAGTCGAATCAAACTCCTCTCAATAAAACTTTATCTACTGAATCAAAACACCCACGATAATACTGTATCCGCACCCTGAGAACTGAATCAAAACTCTCACAATAAAATTTTATTGGAAAACACAATCACAGCTAGATATAACAACAAAAACTCATTCTGCAAATCACCCCAATAAATAATAATAATAAGTCCGTTAATCAAAATGTCAAATAATAGTCACGTTAAAATAATGATATAATGCAATTACTAATTATAAATGAGATGAAAGAGGTGATCACTACAGATGAGTTTCCGAATGTAACAAAAAGAAAAATAATAAACAATCTCACCAAGAGCGACAAGGGATCTCCGGGTCGCCCTCTAGGCCATTCGCAGGTCGCCTAGGGATTCCCAAGCGCTCTGGGTCCCTTGATAAATTCTTTTGCGCTGTCATGTCCACTTGCAAAAAGAGAACCTGGAATAAGAATTCGTAAATAGTCGTCTTGGGTCTGTCACTGTCGTAGTCGAATCTATCGCTCTCTTTGTCGTTAAATTTTTTTGGACAAATTTGTGGGAATAGCCGTCTTTTTATATAACCGTAGGGTTTTGGGTACGTTCACCAATCCATACCCTTCGAGAAGGCTATCTAATTCAATAGCCTCTTATTTCCATTTTTGTCTCCACGCCCAGACAAAAGGAATTAATAACTCCCACAACGGAGTACAATTCCTATTTACAACCTCGACGCGGAGGCTGATTATTATCTTTATTATAATAATAACAACAATCATTATTATAATCTTCGTCACCCTCCAAATTAAATTGGGATCTTATTTCTATTGTTAGTATTATTACTATTATTATTGTTGTTCTATTATCCTCATTATTATTATAATTCAATAAATTCTAAATTGATGGTTTGAAGGAAATCCACATACTGTTCAGCATTAATAGACTTGATTACGCTTTAAAATTTGATAGCGCTTAAAACACCCATAAATTTTTCGTGCATCAATTATTTGAAACTTCATGTCTGTCAACTGTTGGTCGGTCACTATCTGCAGCTATACAGTATGAATATTCATATTTATAAGCAAACTTTACTCTCTTGACCTTGTTTTCCTCTGTTATTCGCTGATAACCAACCTTTTGTGGACGCACTTTAATAAAAATTTTTCATAAACGAATATGTATATTGAACTAATGGCGAGATTTTTAATAGAAATTTAAAGGAAGTTTATTATTGATGATTATAATATTGATGTAATATCGATTCTTTTTGAATTGGATTGTTGAGAAAAACGATTATTTGATTTTTTTACTTTCAGATTTCTTGCATGCGTTAACTGAGAAAAATTATAATCGACAAAAGTTCAAATATTTTGCTTCAGATTACAGAAAATTGAAGATGACATTGTTTCAGTCGTTGAATGAAAAGCATTACGGACAATGGATTCCCGATACTAAAAGGGACAATTTCGATTTATTTGATTTTTATGTAATGTAGAATATCGATTTTACCAAGATAAATTTTTGTTAAATGGATTTTTATTATAAAAAAATTGTAACTTTTATTAATAAACTGTTTTTGGTGTATTCATACATATTCAAGTTAAATATTTATTGAAAATTATAATAATCAAAAATTTATTATTTACTAAATAACTTTAGTATATCAAAGTTACGGAGAAATTAACTTGAAGATCATTTTTAATCTTTGAAAAATATTTAAAGTTATTGTTAAGTTGAAATTTTCACACTTATTAAAATTATATACTTTTGGACCTCATGAAATATTAAGTCTAGATTTAAACATTGTCTTGTAAGACAATGGATAGCTATATAACTTTCACTGTTTCGTATACGTTATGGTGAAAGTAATTGGCAGCGGTATAAGTAGTGTCGCTTAAGCATGAACATAAACGCTTAAATTACTGTTATATTGACATTAGTAATTTGTGATTAAGTCAACCAAATCTATTTTTTACTTAATTCAGTGAAATATATGATATTTAAGTGGTATGTGTATAAGTTGAAAATAGACAATAGAATTTTTTAGTCATTCATCATTGTCAGGAAGGACTTAATTTTTTGAAAAATAAATGAAAGTTTGAATCGATAATTGTATATTAAAAGGAATCAAAATTTCATAAATATTCTTCATTTATTGAGTTCATGATTGAATCTTATCACGACGATTATTCTCGAGTTCAGTGATTTCTTAGTTTTTAGCTACCCATTATGAGGAACGCGAGTAGAATACTACCAAGCCATGAGCTAAATAGAGTGAACCCGATGATTTGTTGAAATTTTACTTTGCAAACAATTTGTTTTGATACCCTTGATTACTGAACTCAACTTCTCATTGCTGAAACTCCATTAGATTATTGGCCAATATGCTTTTATCGATTTACACTTAAACCCCGGTATAAGGGAATTTTCTTATTATATTATAGGAATTTTTAAAGACGCCCCCGTTACAAGAGAACTTCGTTATATACGTGTCATTTTAGTCATCTAAAAGTACTTTTCAATTTTTCAGATTAATAATTCTAAATTTATTTGGTTCTTAGGAAAATAACTTGATTCTTTCAAGCCAATGTTCATTAAACTTAAAATAAAAATAGTAAAAAGTTGTGTAAATACTATTTTAAAGATTACAAAAATTAAAATGGAAACAGAATCTCAAAATAATAAAAACAGAATTTCTTTAAGTATAAAAGAAAAAATAGGTATGTATGAATATTTTCAATAGCACAAAACATTTCATTTAATGATGTAGCCATAATTTCTCTTTATTATATAAAAATTAGTTAATTATAAAATGATTGTCAATTTGGAGTAAATTTGGTTTACTCCCGTTTTGTTTAAATAAAATAATTTAATCATAGTAAATTTTTTAAAAATTCAAAAATATTTTTCGAATAACCTCGCAATGTAAGTCTAAATAGAGATTGTATTATCAAAATTTATATTTAAATTTTAGTAAAATTAATCTATCAATTCCCAAAATTTTAGATCTTTTTGTTATTTTTTCAAAAGAAGAATCTGTTATTAATTACTTAATTGAAAAGCAGATAATTAAAACCCATAACCGCTGTGATTGTGGTCAAATTTTAGCCATAAACCTAAAAAGGAAATCTTATAGGTCCTACAGTAAAATATGTCAAAAAGAAATTCGTATTTTCCGAAACACTGCTTTGGAAAATAATAATTTAAAAGCACACGAATTTCTGTTACTATCATATCTTTGGATATGCCAAGTTCAGCAGACAACAATAATAAACAT
>JBBMKC010240700.1:0-10915 GCA_037834085.1 Bipalium vagum
TTATTTGTAAAGACTTGTTGTAAAAATACAATTTTGTTCGTTCGAATCCCAGTATCTCCGATTAATTTTCACTAACATGGCGACCACACCAGGACACCAACCATCGGACGAGGTCTCGGAAGTAAAAATGTAAACTAATGGAATAGAAATTGAAGTAAATAGACTCGGGGCGGTTAAGGGTATGGATGTGAGGTTTAAAGGAGGGGGATGTGAGATAAATTGAAAGTTAGTTGGGAGATGTAGCTCAGCGGTCAGAGCAGTGCATGCGCGTGTGAAGGTCCCGGGCTCGAATCCCGGTATCTCCGATTAATTTTCACTAACAACCACAATGGAAACATTTCCGATAAGTTCCTATTTTCTGCTTCGATTTGAAAAAGACAGAAATTAAAGCTCATCGAATGCTCTTATAAGCTTGTGATGAAATTGCTCCGAGTTATAAATCATGAAGAAAATGATTTAAGCGTTTTAAGATTGCTGATTTAAGTGTTCATGACAAACCTAAAATATTGGATAAAAAGCAAAAAAATTTGCACTTCCACAGTATTAATTGAAGAAAATTTACACTAAAGTAGTATATTCACTACAAAGAAGTATTGGTCTGTATTTGGCTGTCACCAGAAGAGTTT
Source organism: Bipalium vagum (assembly GCA_037834085.1). Classification (NCBI taxonomy): domain Eukaryota; kingdom Metazoa; phylum Platyhelminthes; order Tricladida; family Geoplanidae; genus Bipalium; species Bipalium vagum. Next base: position 627 of record JBBMKC010240700.1, read on the forward strand.
AGTGCATTACGAGTTGTTAAAAGAGATCCAACTCGTCACTGCTGAACTTTACAAACAACTATTGTTAGATTTAGCAAGTCATTGAAAAATAAGCAACCAGAATGTACAAGGAGATTCAAAAAAATATTTCTCAGCACCATAACGCTCTGCCATATGTTGCAAACATTGAGAGGATCACTTTAGAAAATCTGGTTTTGTATATTTTGCCTCACTCGCCATATTTACCGGACATCCGGCAAGTGAATATAATTTTTTCCATCGACAATTTTGAGGTAGCGCTTCAACAATTACGGAGAAATAGAAAAATAGTTCAATGAGTTGAGTTGATTACTTGGAAAGGCGAGGTTTTTTTCCCAAAAGTTTTCTAACAAATACCAGTCAGCTGGAAAAATGATACCAAATAATGGAAAATACTTTGATTAGTAGACATGTACATGTTTTTTCATAATAGTATTTTTTGTATTTAAAAAACGGCCCAGATTAATTAAAATATTTTTTATTACTAATTATTATTTATTAATAATTTTATTAAATCGTACGTTTTTAGATGATATTTTAATTTTAATGATTTTTAGAAATTTAGGGTTTGGAATTTCAATATTTTCATTAATTTATTTTCAAGTTTTTTTCAAAAATTTTTTGCACTAAAAACTTTAAATCAATTATAAAATTGCATTGATTTTTCAACTTCGTAATTCCTATTTGTCTGTGATTTGAAAGAAAAATTTAAATTATGACAATAAATAAAAACGAAAATATTTTTCAGATGGATCTACTATAACTTTGGAAGGACCTTCAATTAATAATGTCGATCTTCCAACAATTTCAGAGAATATAGAACATGTGAATATTTCTTTGGATGACACTGTCAAAAATTTGAGCACTATATTGGAAATGACCCAGGAAATAACGGAAATAGAATTGCCCGAAGAGCATGTTTCGACAGTTAAACTATTTCCAAAAGAAGAAGTTTGGACAGAAAATCACATCAAGGTTAATACAACACCAGAATCAGACCCGATCAATATAGATATCAAAAAACAAATTGATTCACAATGTCCACAAGACATCTTGGTTCTGGAAGATGAGGAAAATGAGAATTCCGAGACCCAAAATGATTCATCTTCTTCCATGTGAGCGAACTTTTTCTTCTTGTAATAGAAGAAAAATGATTATGGTTGTGAACTTAGATCTGATGACGAAGGAGAACTGATTGAATGCCTCAACAATGCGTTGTCAATGAATTTCACCGATGTCAAGTATGATTTTCTTTCAAATACCAAAAAAGAATTGGTTGTCTTCGTTTTAGCAGTCCTACTCCAGGAGATGATAATCAAGATAACGAAAACAGCAAGACTATAACAAGTGATAATCCCTTTTGCGAAAATTTTAAGGTTAGAAATTGCATATCAAATTCCTTTGTTCATCTAAATTTTTTTTAAAACCACCGATTGGTTTATAATATGATATAAACCACTGATAATTTTCATCCACATACTTCATGAAAACTTTTCACCTTTAGTAAGAGAAAGAACCTTGAATACGTTATGGCAGCTAACTTAATACAATTAACACATCTCTAAATTATATGATTCTCGTCTTATGATCGTCCATTAGAAAATCTTTTATGATTCAATTTCATTTATTTAATCAATTCATTTATCAATTAAATTATTTTTTTCATTATTTTTTAAATAATTGATTATATCAATTAAACATAATCAGTTAATTAAATTCAATCAATTTAAACATAAAATTAACTGAAAATAATAATAATAATAATAATATCATCAACACATGTACAGATTTATATTAATAGATACATTACATACATATATACTAGGTACACAGATAAATAATGCTGATTTATTTAAAGTAATTCACTGACATGTTTAAGGTGCTTTAGAAATGGCGATTTAAGTGTGAAGTACGTCCAAATTTTAAGACAAAGATTTAGAAAAATTGTTTTTATGAAGTGGCATGCAAGTCTCAAAAACAACATCCCATAAGATAAGATGCTACTCAGTAGACAAATCTTCAAACACATCTAAGGCAATTAAAAGCATGTTAAAAGATATGAATTTGGAAGTACCCACCTACCCGTTGTATTCACTAAATTTTGCGCATTTAAATTTTCATCTAGTCCAATTCAATGACAAATGGAGATCCATAAATTAACTGAAAGATGGTAGAAACGTTTAGCTAACAATGACCATTTCTTTGAATAAAATGTTTTTATCTTTAAATTATTTTGCTTTTGTTTAAAAACTCGCATTATTTACTTGTACAAAATAGGCAAAACATAAATCTCATGTTCAACAATTTCCTAAAAAATTTAATTATTTATCTTGAAATATACTAGAAATACAATTTTAATTATTGATCATATTTAATAAAATAGTTTCATTTTCAGCTGGTTGGTACAACTTCACTTACTGACATTTCCCAAAAACCGGAAATCAAACTGAGACGAACCAAATCCGATGGAGAATTAAATAAAAGTTTTGAGAAAGAGTTTGATTTGTTATGTTTTTTTGGTATCTTTGACCAATTTACAGTTGGATGTCAGAAGACATTGATGGATTTAGCTCTGAAGATTTTGGTGATGAAGAAGCTGCTGATGCAGAAAATATTTTCTTAAAGATAGAAAAAATTCGAATTGAATTAGAACAAAAAATTGGAATCGATCCACTGATTGATGCTATCGAATTTATTCGAGAAAATCAAGATTTAAACGGAAGTGACTTGGAGGAATCCTTGAAAAATATGATAAAAGACGAGGGCTCCATCAATGATATTTTACATTTGGTAGTCCTTGAGGAGCAATATCATAATATCTAGTGACAACAAGCTGACGATTTTTAAGAAATTTCATCGACTGATTTTTATTGATTTTGTAGATAATAAAGTGATAATTAAGAGATTACAAATCTTATATGTACATATATCTCTCACTTTTAATATCATAGCCATTCAAAAGTTCTTCATAAAGATTAAGCTGTTTTGGGTGTCAATTGAATAACACCTCTAAATCGCCAAGAATGGGACCAAGACAAAAAGTGGCGAACATTAAAGTTATAAATCACGAAACAGTCAATAATATTAAATTTAAATGTTAAAATGAATTAAAAAAATAAATAGTAAATTAAGATTAAAACAAAACGATCGGTCTCACTAGAGACTGGTCGTAAACTAGGTTCTTTTTGATCGCTTAACTTGATCGATCCTATCGATATTTACTCCGATAGCCTTAAATTTCTTAAATTATGTTACAAATATCTCGACGACGAGATAAATTGATAATTTGTTAGTTTCAAATTATTAAAAATAATAAATTAATTTTTCTTTTAATTAATTATATTAATAAATAAAATATTTCCAAAAAATAATGATGCATAATAAAATCTCTTAATGAAAATTTTAGCACGAATATGCATTCTTAGTAATAGAATCACTAAGGCTAAAAAATTGAAAGAATAATCTAAATAATGAACAGTTAATATTAAACATGCTTAGGTTGATCAAATACTTTATCTCTGATTATTTTCAAGTCTAATAAATAATGACACAAATCCGATTAACATAATGCACAAATAAGTATTGATTGCATAAAAAGGAATAAAAAATATCAGTCTGCAGATTTTTCTGGGAATTAAATTTCCCAATACCACTAATTAACATAAATAGGAAGAAAAAATATGATATAATTAATTACTTCCTTAAAATGTAAATTCTACCTCATTTGTTTTTATTAATAAAAAAAATCCCACCGGCAACCTTTATTTTTCATAACAAAACACAAAAAATATATTTTCTTCAAATCATAATAAAATAATGTCTTGATAAAACTCAATATCACAATGTATTTAGTCAAATGAATTAATTTTAATTAAATAGAAAAATCAAACTTTTAATCACGTCTAATACATTCAATTATTTCTTACAAAATTAAAAGGAAAATTCTAACGAAAAAGTAATCAATAAACAATCAATCGGTCGCTTGGCCGATGGATTCACAAACTCAATGAGACAGATTGAACAATCCTCCATTCTCATCATCATAAACAAAGAATCTGAACTCACAAGGAAAAATCAATTGATTCTGCTGATGTCGCTTCCGACTTTTGCAATAAACTTCCAAAGTTTCCTAAGACGACCACTAAACTTTACATTCTAGAATAGTGTCAAAGAATATAATTAAAAAATTACTTCTCGGTTCTGTTAACAACCTCACATTATATAGAAAAAATATGAAAATAAACTAAAATAAAAATAATGAGGAATAAACTCACCACGTAGTCCACCAGACTTCGTTCGTCTACAAATAACCATCTTTCTGCATACTGGAAATATAAGAAAAAACCTATTATGACGATGCTTTTATCCTGACGCTCCATATTGACAATAATTTCTTTATTCCAAACAATAAGTTCCTCCATAATGATTTTATAAATTTGTCACGATGGTCACCTAATTACTATGATGACTTCTTAGTGTGACTGACACTAATTCTACATTTAGAAGAATTATTTTTGTCTTGGATTTCACAAAAATACCATAAGCTATTTATCTCATTTTTACATATTTTACTGTTTTATCATTAATACTCAGACTGGCCTTTCTAAAAGGCCTGTCTCCAGCGATTCAAACTATTTACAAAGCTATGAGCTCCTTACGTCGAAAGTTATAAATCCAATGTTTTATTACTAATTTTTTATTAATAATTTACTACATACAAATCACAAAAATATCACACTTAATTAATTTTTGTATTTTAAAAGTCCTAATCATTACTTAATAATCATTGAAATACTATTATAATATACTGAAATTGGTTTTAAATGCATGTATTACTTAAATTAACTATTAAATTAGCCTATTTTCTAACGTATAGGAAAAATTAAAAGATCCAATTTTTTATTATTATTTAAGCCAATTTAACTGCATTTTCACGTTCCTGCATTTTTTTCAATTTCAACATCTTAGCCTGAGATTTCATTCCCATGATTCCTCCACCAACATGCTTTCTGATTTCGTCTCCTCTGTTGTTGAAGTTGGTCATGGCGATTTCTGCCAATTTACTCAATGCTGCTTTATCTTCAGCATTGACATTAACCAATGCAACAGCTGAGCAAGTCTTCTTTCTCACGATCTGTCCAAGAACTGACTTTCCTTTCAAAATACAATATGGGACGCCCATTTTTCTGCACAGTGAAGGCAAATGAAGTACAATCTACAAAACATTTAAAGACTGATAATCGGTAAAATAAAATTATATACTTCAACTGGGTCAACATCGTGAGCTATAACAACCAATTGAGCTTCCTTCTGTTGAACCAAAGTTGTTACTTCTCGAATACCGTATCTTACAATGGCTGGCTTAGATTCAATGGTTTCGGGTTTACCTTCAACTCTTTCAGCAGCTCTCAACTTTAATCTTGCAACCTTTTCTTGCTTGCTTTCTGGTCTATATTTGCTCATCAGTTTAACAATTGCTTTTGCATTTGGCTTATCAATAGCATTATTAAATTGATTGATTACTGCTGGCATCTTCAAACGCTTCTTAAGAATAGATTTGTTTCTTTGTAGTCTAATATACTTAGGCCATTTAACAAATCTTGATAAATCTCTTTTTGGTTGAATATCTTGACCAATTGAAAAATTCTTTGGTCTAGCTTCAAAGAGAGGATTTTCTATTTTCTTTTTAAGAACTTTAGTTTTAGCAATATCTGGCAGTGGTGCAACTTTCTTCACTGACTTCTTTTTCTTTTGCATCTGTTTAGCTTTATTGTTCGGCTGAAATTGGACATTATGAAATTAATTAAAAAATTAAATTGTTACAAACCATGATAGCTAATTTTAAATTTCTTTAATTTTTATAACAATAATGATTTAAACAAAGTTTATTTATGATAATATTAATTATTTTAATATGAAATTTCATGGATAATTTTTTATTTTAAAGTTTTTCTTTGGTAGATTTTTCTTTAATTTTTTTTCGTGTTTATCAAAAATTTTTCTATTATGGAATAGAAAAACTATAAATTAACTTTTATTTCGAAAGAAAAAGTTGATGAAAATATAAAAATGTATCAAATATAAATTGTACGTTATAATTACAAATGTTAATTTACTTGTACTTCGGGCTAAGCTACTTAAATATTTTAGAAAAATAACTCTGAATCTGTTAGTTTTGGTACAAACTATTGAATGAAACAGAGTTAATAACATTTTTTATTATTTGCAATAGATTATTATATGGATATAATTACTTGTGACTAATCACCTGTTGATTTTCAAAGAAATATTAAAAAAACTTTCACAGAAGACGTTACCTTGGTTCCATACGGTGTTCTAACTTCATGTAAACTTAATTATTATATTATGTTAATTATAAAAAAAAATAATGTTTATTTTTAATTTTCAAAGTGTAACAATTTTATTAAGTATATTAAAATTGAGGAGCCGGAACTGTGAATAATTTTATGGCCGAATAATGAAAAAAACCATATATTAGTGAAAGGATAGACAAAAACTTTTGATTTTGTAAAAAAAATATGCAAAAAGATCTTTTTAGAAATAGAGTGATATTATGTATATGTGAACATTATATTCAAGAAAGTTGATTTAATCAATGTCTAGACTCATCCAAGTTATTATTAAGTGATATACAACCAAATCTGGATCATAGTGATTTCAGTGCTGCCTTCACAATATTGTAAAAGTAAGAAAACTTTATTTAGATCTGTCTACTTTATTTATACTTGTAGCATAGTATACATATTAATAAAATTATTAAGTTTTTTTGTTCAATTTGAGCATTTTGTTAGTAATGTAAAAATTGTCATTAAATTAAAACTGTTTATCAAAGACCTTCTAACAAAAATGGTAATTTTGTTGGATTTGCCGAAGGTACAATTTGAAGGTGTTAATGATAATAAGATTAATAATAATAATATTAACAATATCAATTAAAAACTCTTAAAAAAAATATTACCAAAAACAATATATCAAAATCTCGACGCCGAGATTTTGATATATTGGGATAATAACATTAATTTTTAAATGAGATAAGTCACAATAAAATATTTTTCTTCATTAATATTAATCTAATTTTATCTCGGTGTGGAGATAAATATAAAATAAATGGCTATTAGTGAAAATAGTCGTTCTAAGCGTAGGGATTGTTGATTGTAGACTAATCTATATAAAGAGACGGCTATTCCCAGAAAGCCGGCCCAGAAAAATAAAAAGATACTGAATTAAGTTAACGAAAGAGTTTTAGTCGTCGGAAGAAAGACATTGACCGGAAATTCATTTGATTTTACGAAGGAGTTTTAGTCGTCGGAAAAAGATATTGAGCAGATATGTTTCGATTTCTCGAAGGAGATTTAACAAGGATTATAATTTTTTGCCGAAAAAGATTTGCAGAAGGCTTCAATAATTGAACGAAGACTTTTGCCGAGAACAATTTGAATTTCAATAATTTTGTTTATGTGCTATGACAATGAAAAATGATTTTACAAGGGGACCCAGCTAGTTTGAGAATTCCTAGGTGACATGAAAAGGATCTAGAGGACGACCCTGGGACTTCTTGTCGCTCCGGGTGAGAATATTTTCAAATTTGTTTTGTTTTCTTTATTTTTATTATTAATATAAATTTCATTTTAATCATATTATTTTGAATTTGTGATTTGAATTATTTGTGCTTGCTTTTTGATTTTCAGACAGTTGAACAGTTTAGATTGTGATTTTGCGACGAGTGTAAAAGTTGTTTTGAAGTATTTAATAAAGTTTTATTGTGAATCTTTTGATTTAATTTGGGGTGTGGATAAGGTTTCATCGTAGGGTTTTGATTTAACTGAGTTTAAATTTGCGAAACGAACACAACATTAGAAAGTGAGGAGTTATCGATTTTTCGAGCGAAAGTTATTTGTTGAGGTATAATAGTAACAATTTTAATGTAGTTCGAATTTTTATTCACTCACTATATATATCTGAAATTGTCCTGAAAACTAATTGTTCAGGTATTACTTTTTAAAATTTATTATTTACATTGGTAAGAGTAATTCAACTAACCTTTAATCAACTAACAAAATGACTTTAAAGTCTATTTAAAGTTAAATTAAATAAAAGATAAGGTTGCTTTATATCAATATATGTTTATGATAAGAAATACAACGTCAACCCATGGTGACAATGTAAATATCTAGAGAAACAGATCAACTAGAATATTCAGAAATTGTTGAAAATAAAATGATTAGACATCGGAAGTCTTCTTAGAACTCTCAAAAGGTGGTTTTATGAAAGAAAGTAAAAAATGGATAGGATTATGTTTAGACCTCAGCAAATTGAATGCTAATCATAGAAAATTCTTCGAAATTGGAAGAAACACTTGATTTTCCGGAAGGTGCCAAATATTTTATATTAATAAGCTTCAGAAACACATATTTTAAAGTAGAGTTGGAAGAAAGTTCATAAGAGAAAACTGCGTTTGCAACTAATTATAGTAAATATTGTTTCCACAAAATGTCACTTGGTCAAATTGCAGCACCAAAGACTTCTCAGGACCTCATCATTGAAGACCCTAGCGACTGTTCATGGGGAAATGATATGGCCGATATTCTGAAATTCAAAAAACAGACCTGAACTCAATCCGGAAAGTACCACTTCTTTCAAAAAGAAATCAGATATCTTGAATATGTCATCAGTGAAGAGATTGTTTGAGCAGATCTCATGAAAATAGATGATAGTGTTATGTTAGTCAGAAAACCAAGTTGTACAATGAATTTCCAAAGTTTTTCGAGTATCTGTAATTATTACTACACACTTATTCAAAACCACTCAAGAAAACGAGAAAGTTGAAATAAGTGGGTGGTTGTTCAAAAAATATAGTTAATATGGACAGCAGAAGGTGATAAAATTTTCACAGAGCTTAAGTCAGTTTTGGATAGTGCTCAATGACAGGCACGAATATCAGTTTTGATGCAATTAGAGATGAATGGGAAGAGAGTGCCTGATTGCATATAGTTCTCATTCAATGTCTATTCAAGAAAAAGATATTACATAACCAATAGAGTTTCTATCGATGTTGTATTTCACTAAACATTTGAAGCATTATCCATATGACAAACAGTTCACTATAAGAACCGTTTATAAACCAATTACCTTTATTAAAACAAAAGTCAATTACCCCATAATTCCAGATAGAAAATAGAATGCAAGAAAGAGGATGAATATCAGAATCAGGATGAATATCAAGAAAAACTTGTGTTCAGTTCTCACAATATTTATAAAAGTATGAATATGCTAAAATTGGGAAAATTAAAACAAGAGAATAAACAGAACAATCCCCAGTTATTTAGTATTTAAAAAGACATCAAAAGTATTAGAAAAGGAAAGTTAAAAAATATCGGAAAGGCATATAACTGGAAATAAAAAATTGTGGACATCAGAAGAAATATTAAAAAAATTTGACATTTTCGGAGAAAGTGGCCAGATATGTAACATCAAACTTTGATATGAAGAAATTGTTGGAATATATAAGAGAGAAGTTATAAGGCTTTATATAGTTTTCTATCTAAACAGTCATAACTTAAAGAGAACTAAACTATTAAAGTAATCATCTAAATAAATAGTAGTTAGAAATAATCAATCAATTAATCATTTCTGCGTTTTTTATTTGTCTGTAATTCCGCTAATCTGGTTGACTGAAATGTAACTCTTAACGGAGGCACTTTTTACCGACATCAAAGTATGAGGTTTATTCTATTCTTTAATTAAAGTTATTCAGTTTTTATTTTTTATGATACAAATAAAGTTTTATCGCATTTAAGTCTTATTAAGTCGTGTTTCTCTATTTGAGAGAAGTAGTGTATAAGTGCATAAATTTTGTTATTCATTTTTTTAGTTTCCATTAAGAAAGTTAACCTTCAATCGATCTGGTATTAAAAAGGTAATAGAAAGTGTTCCTGGCTTTTGCGTTACGAACTAAAGTTGTGAGTTTGATAGATAAACCCTTGGTAAGTAGGACTTTAATGTGAACAAAACCTCAACATATTATTTTTTTTTAGGTATACTGATGTCATTATTTATTTCTTAACATTAACTTCTTAGTGTTCATTTAATATATTAAGAAACATTGGTTATTTTACTTATGAAGTTATATGTATTAAAATTCTTGTTAAATAAATACTGAAAAGAATAGAATTATAAGTAGTATGTACCTGAAAGGTACTCACCAAAATACAACGTAACACGTAAGAATCATTTATACATTTTTTCTTCAA
>JBBMKC010240711.1:0-10915 GCA_037834085.1 Bipalium vagum
TTTTATTATAATTCGTAATCTACAATTATTTGTATTTTTACAGGGTGGCTCCAAACATATGGACGGCACTGTACATCCAAATAATTCTTCTGAAGGTTTAGATTCTCTCTTTTCTTTTAAAACTCGTTTTAAGTTAGTATATAGACTGTGTTTAAATTTTAACATTGGATTTTCTTTTTTTTCTATTTCTATGATAATCATTATATTTTTATTTATTTTCTGGAATATTTCTATAATTTTTAATATGGGTTAGATAACAAAATTTACAATTATTTCTTTTTAAATAAAAATCTGTAATTGGTTTTATTTGAAAACATTTATGATATTCTTTTGCTTTTATTTGAGAAGTAAACTTTTTATTAAAAGCTTCCTTTTTATTGATATTGGAGTTCGCGTTCTCCATTTTTAAAATTAAAAAAATAATATTTATATGATATAGTTATTATTATATTTAATGTCTGTGTATGATTTAATCCATTCATTATATAAAATGTATGATTTATTAAAAAATAAAATTTTTATTCTTCCCAAGATAAAATAAAATATTCGATTTCTAAATAGTTGTAAATAAGAATTTATTGTTTATTTTCTAATTCAGGGATAATTTTTTTAAAATACAAGAGCTTATTTAAGTCAAAATATCTTTTATCTATTTTATATTTCACTCATTTTTAAAAATATTATTTATATATAAAATTTTTAACACCGATGATGTTTATTAATTTCATCTAATTTATATATCCATTCATTATATTTATCACATTTAATTTGATGTCCATAGGGATAGGTTGTTATTCCATCATTATCAATTATTCTATTATCATCAAATGCTGATAAAGCTATTTTTTCTTGTGAATATAAAATGATATTATATTTATCTGATTTTATACCACGATTTACTTAATTTATTATACTACCATCTAAAGCATTTTTGTAAACATTTACATCGATGTTTACACCTTCACTTATTCCTTTTATTTTTTTTCAAATATGTTTTCATCATTGTGGTTTTATTCTTTCATGTGCGTATGATTTTGATTTAATAAAATAACATTCTTTAAAGACATCTTTATGTTTTTCAAGTTAAAATTTTAAAAATCATCACTGAGATAATGTTTAATTTTATTTTCAATCTCTTTTATTGTTTAATTCTCATCTAAAATAATTTCAACAAACAATGAATCAGTATCATCAAAATGAATTTTATATTTTCCTTTTTCTAAACGATTATAAACAAAATAACAGATTATTAGTTTAGAATGTTCAATACAAAAAATCCTACATAATTAAATTTATCAAATTTTATATTAGATTTTTTCATGTGACATGCAATTATGTTTTCTGTAAACATTTAAGATCTTTCAAAGATTATTTTAAATGTGTTTAATCGAAATTTTGTATTACTTGAAACTATTTCAACGTTTTGTCTATTTCTCACATTCTCTAATGTTTTACCATAAAAAGCATTATTTAAAAGTTTGAAAAAAAATCACCAAATTCCTCGTTATTTAATCTACATTCCTTTCTTTTTTCAATATTGAATTCTATATAACCTTTTAACCAAGCGATACTATATTTTATGTAATTTTTTAAAAAGCATTCCTTGATCAAGATAAAAGTCTAATAAAGATCCTTCTACTATATATTCATTACTTATTTTATTTATAATTTGAAAATTAGTTAATAATGAATTATTTATTTTAATCATCTCTGGACATAGGGGAAAGTATTTAATTTTCTGATGTAACTCTGCTTGATACTCTAAATCAACTACATAAGTATAACATTTTATCTGATGATATTCTTTCATAATTTTCTTTTTTATCTTCATACATTTCATCCGAGGGTAAAGGCATTGTCATACAAATAGAATAAAGTGAACATGCATAATAATATTTTAGACATCTTTCTTTGAAGTAATAACTTAAGTAAAAGTTTTTCTTGTCGAATGTAGTCCTTCCGCGTAGCGAACTAAACTCAATTAAAACTTTATTCCATTCATGTAGTAAAGTTTCATAATAAATATTAAATTTATGATTAACTATTTTATTATTTAATCTATTATTGTGTACTGATGAAATTCTTTCTCTTATTCCTTTTTCTATTAATAACAAATGATTAAATGTTTCTGGTTTAAAATATTTTAATTTAAGTTGAGAATATTTTAATCCTGCATTCCACGATAATCCAGGTGCACTATAACAATAACATGGATCTAATTCATAATAATTATAAAATACTTCTCTAAAGTTTTCAAAAAATCTACTAATATTAATACATCTAATTTCATATAGTATAACATATATTCTTTAAATGTATTAAAATTTTTATATTCATCTAAAAGTATTCAGATTCTTCTAAAATAGATTTTTGTTTTTAATTTGTGGAGACTCCCAAAACAGAATAAAAAAATATTTTAAATTGTGATTACAGTGGTTCTAAAAACAATTTTATTCATTAATAAACCTTTGTGTATTTTGATATTTATTTTTTATGATATTGTAACGAGAATTCTTTCCCGAAACAAATTTATTAAAAAGAAATGTAAAAATAATTTTAAAAATAATAAATTGATTATTATTATTATTCATGAGTCATACAATAAGAATATAAAAAATGTGTAAAAAATTAAATTAGTAAGTTTAACTTACTAAAAATAGAATTACACAATAAATAAATAAATAAATATTTAAAATAAATATTTAATTAATACTCTTGAAAATAAGTGTTAGGGTATAGTCCTAAAATCAATTAATTCTTTTTGTTTATCCCTTCACTTCTGACAGTGATTCTTTTTTGTTCATAGTTCACATACTTATTAGGGTGGTGAATTATATTCTAGAGGGCTTTTGAGACGTTGATATTTTAATAAACGCGAAAAGATTCTGTACTTTAATTAATCGTAAAATAAAGGGAAAGATTTCTTGAAGAGGATTGTAGGAAAAGCAATCACTCTCAAATTGTAGAAATTAATTTGTAGTCTCAATAAAGATTTGTAAAGATAATAGTTATCTCAGTTAATTTAAATTCATTCAATCGAACAAGTATAAAAGTCAACCTTCTACTCGTTAAGCTCTTAGTCTTTGCTCCAATTTAAGAGACTTAACAAATGGCAGAATAGAAGTAAATTCAGCTTTGTAGATATTAATTCACCAACTTCATTGAAATCATCAATATTAATCATAAGGATAAATTCCTTTTTTCTGTTTCAGTTTAAATGATTTTAAAATGTCATATTTATTTGATTTTACTAACATATTTACCATTGTTTATATAGAAGTAAAAGGAATTATTCTCATTGAATCTAAAAATTTAATGTTTCTAAAAATTAAACTAATATATTCTTCATCTGTATGACAAAGTATTTTAATATTTTCATTAGGATATTTTGTTAATACATCTATACAAAGGATAAGTGATTATCATATTTTGAACCATTATTAAAATAAAATGGAATAAAGAAATTTCTTAAAGATTTATCATTTATTATATAAATATATTACAAGCATTGTGAGCTGCTACTATACATTTCGCATTTAAATGATCATGTTCTTTAACCTTTTCTGATTTTGATTCAATTATTTTATTACAATATCTTTTTGATTTATTCCAGTTTATTTCATCTTGTTCTATCATAATAATTGGAATGTTAGTATTTTTTATTATATCAGTTAATTTTATATAATTATTTTCCAGAAATTCTAAGAAAATATTAATTATATCTTTTCCATAAAATTGATATTGTGATTTATTTAAATGTTCATAATTACTTTTTATTAAATTAAAGGTTTCAAAATCACCATATAACATAAATGGTATTTTATTCTTAAAATGAAAATTGTTATACTCACAATATTCTTTATTTTGAAATGTAGCTTTTGATTCTTTATGTTCTTGACACAACTTTATATGTTCATTCAAAAGATTTAATGATCTATATGAATTTAAACATCTTAAACAAAGGCTGGTTTCAGTTCACTTATGGTTTTATCAGCTTTACTGAGTTTCTTAACTTCCATTTCTAACTTCTTTATTTAAAATCTGTTTTTTGTGCTTCCTTTCCTTTTTGTACAACTATTGCAACTCTTCCAGCAACTTTTCCAACTGCATGTAAAACTACAAAGATTGTTCCAAGAATTGAAATTAATGGAGGAACTCCACTTTCTAGTTATTCCTACTTTTTAAATCTCCTCTTTAATTTCATTAATTAATTTTTGACTTAAATAACTTTGTTTACCATTTAAAATTTGTTTCAATTTTCCCACATCAATAATATTTAAAATTTTTTCTTCAATTATTTCAGTCATTTTTTGATAAAAAAATTATAAAACTTAAATTGATAAATTAAAAAATAAAAATAAATATTTAAAATATTTTTTAAATAGTTATATACTTATATCATCATTTCTTCTTATAATGGAAATGAACTTATTAATAACTCAAAATTTTTGATTAAAACATTCATAAATAAAATAATATTTATTTTTCGAAGTCAAATCATTAAATAAAAATTCGAATAAATGCTAGAAAACGATAATAAACAATTTTTATGCTTTGTAAATGTTAGCTGCGATATCACCAGAATCAGTCATAGTTTGAAAGCTTTTTAAAACTATAATACTTAAACAAATTTTCCATTCTTAATAAATTAATATAGTGCCATTAAATATTGAAATTCATTTCAATAAAAATTATTTTAAAATAAATATTAAAATTAAATTAATTATAAATTAAAATAGGGCACAATTTAAAAATTTAAAATTATAAATAAGTTTAAGTACTCAGTAAATTTTTATTATAATTTCATCAATACACACTCCTAACAATGATGATTATACGAATATAAAAATTTATTATCTTAACCTTCATTCAACAATGGAGACTCTAAGATGAAGCAATCCAAGACGACCAAAAGCAATTTCAAAAACAGAAAACCCCAATTCGTTCAAGCGTTCAACAACCACAATCGACAGCCAAAGACTGATTGAAACATTGATAGTGCTGTGATCCTTATCCTTTCGAACCTGAATATTAATCCTTCTTTCTGAATTTTAATTATGTTTGTGTGTTTTGTGTTTATGATTCAATTGTATATATGGTTATAATCAAATAATAATATTTTAGTCCGAATTTTATATGTAATAAGTTTTAAAAATATGTAAATCGTCCTTGATTGAAAAATAAATAATAAAATGATAATTAATAAATGATGAAATAATATATAAATTATTATTATGAGAGTATAAAGTATCGAATCGATTATTATTTATAATCTTAACAGTTGTATTATTTATCTTTATCTTTATATAAAGTAATGAATTAAGTGAAATATTTGGGAATTCAAGGAAATTTATAGTGAAGTAACAAAAGGTTACTAAAAATAAATAATAAGTAAAATTTTTATAATAAAAATTAAAGGAATGATAAGAATAGTAATAAGAATAGGTAGGAAAATTATAATAAGAAAATGAAAGTTGTTTTAAAAGGAAAAATAAGATAAAAATTTTAATATAAAAAGAAAAGAAAAGCACAAGCAGTCAGAAGAAAAGGCAAGTAGACTAAAGAGAGAATTATATTCAGACGCTACTTACAATATTCAAAATCAAGTTTGAACACTCCAGTATAAAAATAAAACCAAGGATAAATTCACTACCTACAGACAAAAATTCCAACCGACCTCCAACCAACCAAAAAATTACAGCATTCAACCTACTCTACTCAATTAATGGCCTACTACAGATCATCAACAATCAGAATCACAGGCCCACAACGGAGAGTCAAAATCTTAAGCCTTATCAAAGTATATAAAGGAGAGAAAAATCATACAGATCACACAAAATTTGATAAATAAACAATTTGCCAGTACTCCAGTTTATGCTTTTGAATTAAATATAGTAAATTTTATTATTTTTTATTTCAACTTGTTGCACTAGTGCACCAAAGTTTATTTACACTATTAATCTATAATATTATTTTAATGACTTCACTAGACTATAATATCTTGAAACCAAGAGTTGTCAAGACTAGTTCCTTAATAATTATACATTAGTAAATTTATAGATTCTATTCATATTACATCATAAAAGCTATTTAAATTTTATATTGTTTGCTTTTAATTAAAACAAGTGTCTCTTGTTAGACAAGGCACAGATTGTTTAAAGTAAATAAATAAATACTCAGGCCAGGACCTGAGGATTATATAATTTTTTCATTTTCTGTTCCTTTTGCTTTTTTCTTTTTTTATTTCACACGCTAAGATAAGATAAGATGAGATAAATTTTTCTTCTTTATCGAGGACCTCTGAGACTAAGAGCGAGAGGATTTTTCATAATAATAAATATAATTAATAATTTGTTTTTCGATCAATTAGGGACGATATAACTCGTTTGTAAATTTATACTTTATTTTAATAAAAAAAAGTTTTAAAAATCAAATCGCTCTCTCAATCACTCTAAATAATATTAACGAATACGTAAATAATAAAGCTTCAAACGTTAAGATATAAACACATTAAGCTCCCCTTTTAACCTTTATCCATCTTTTAGGATCTTAACACAACCTTATACACACGATCTCCCCCAAATAGTACACATTAAATATTTCTTTATTGATTTCTTTACTATATATTTTCAAGAAGGGAACATGGAGAAATATAATAATGTTCATTAATCTATTTATTATCTACCTTATAACATTACAATTTTTAGTTATAGATAAATTTTTTTAATTTTAAATTTTTGATTTGACTTAAGTTTACATATATTTTAGATGAATAAAAATTCTTTGAAGAAGCAATTGAATAATTGCGAATTCAAAACGAAGGAATTTATTTTAACATTGAATATTTTTTTAAAGAACCTACATTTATCCAACCAAACAAGATTGGATTTTATTTCAGAACAAATGGGTTCAATAGATATAAACGATATATATTTGAATTTGAGAAAATACATTGATTTCTTGAATTAATATCAAAGTTTTAAATTATGAAAACAGAAAACGAAGGTCGGTTGTTATGTTAGATGATATTTCAATTGCAAGAGAAAAAAGGCAACAAATAAAAATTCGAAATTAATCTGAAAGAATAATAAGAATTTCCCAAAATAATGAACCACAACAATCTACGTCTTTGTCTTCAATTAATAAAATATTTATAGTCGAACAAACTAGTTACAAGAAAAAAAGGACTGAATTATTTGTGTATTAATTTTTAGTTTCAGTTTAATTTTGATTTCTTAATTCCACAGTTTATTATTTAATTCAAAATATATAGTTATTATGAAATATCTTAATAATTACCTAAAAGGAATTTGTATTTAATTTTAAAATATTTTTCGTGAATTTGAAATTAAATCTTTAATTTATTTTTAGAAAATTAAAATATATTAACATAAAATTTATAAAGATGTATTCTTTTAAAAACTATTTAAGTGGTCTAAGTTTTTAAAGGAATATTTTCTCTAAGGTTAAAAAACGTTCGTTTGTAGTTCCTATTTCTAAAGTTTTCCTAATATTTCTCCATTTAGATCTATTAATTCATAAATTAAAGGAGTTGTTTTATGGTAAAATTCAAGTACCTTTATCAATCCAAAGTTTTTTAGATTTTCTTTGGTAGTTTCCAAATATTTCATCAAAACTTCTGTTATAGATTTTCCAGTTTTTTTAAAAATAAGCAAACGAATATCTTGTGTATAAATCTATTAATCTTTAGAATTATTTTATAATCTTATCTCAAGGGACAAATGTAAAATCTGCAAACCAAATATCATCTTTATTAAAAACCTTAACTTTAAGACATTGTTTAGGTTTTCTAAATTCTTTATGAAATTTATTTGTTAATTGTATTTTATTTTCTGGTTCTCCCCCTTCTTTATCTTCAAATAGTTTTTCATTAGCTACATTTTTAGAAGCTCTTGGAAGACCTAAGCCAAAGGTGATCTGGCTCTTCATGATTAATTTTACTAATGCTCTTTCAATTTTTAAAGTTTATATTGTGGTTGTGCCTTTGGTAAACCCAACAATTTGAGGGATGTATAAATATTTCATATTAAATTGGGGAAATTTTTCATTTATTTTCGAAAGTTCTTCATCTGATAAATGGTTTATGTTTATTCCGATGTTTTTGATTTATTAAAAGAAAATTTTACTTTTTTTATTTCATTATTTATATTTTATTTTTTAAAAATTTTTTAGAAATCAATTGCATAAGAAAAAATTTAACTTTTTAAAGTTTTTAAAAACTAGCAGAAAAATAAAAGCCATATAGTAGTGATTATCAATATTGAGGAGGAGAAATATTTGTTTTGTTATTTCTTTCGAGAGAATATAAAGTTTAAAAAATTGATATTATTATTATTGTAAAGAAAAATTTTTTTAGAAGTAGTACAGAAAGTGATTCTGTTTGTTTTTCGTTTTAAAACTCCTCGACGGATTTTCACCTCCTGTCGAGAAGACACCACTCAGAAGATATTTCCGGGCTTTTTATCTTCCAATATTCATCCCTCCACAAGGTAAACGAATTACCAGAATCCCATAGCATTTCAAACATCTGTCCATCAATCTTTACCCAGGTTCACGGTATATCATCAGCCATTTTAAACATTGGTACATCATTTACACTTCGATATCTTATCAAATTTATTGGTTTGACCCAACAGACTATATGTGAGGAATGTTTTTTATATCATCGTCTGTGTCGTCTTGTAAATTTTCATCTTGATATATTCCGTCAATCTATTCAAGAATACACAATACCGGTTTACACTGCATTTTCCAAAAGTGGACAAGACCAAAAACGACGTGCTTGCTTCCCACAGATTAGGCATACATTCTTCAATGGTAAGTGTACTCTTAAATGTTCACCAGTAGCACAACAACAACACAGACTTTGTTCAAACTGCTCGTCTCTTGGCAGTTGTAAACCTCTACATCTATTATAGAGCTGCCTAGCAATTTGTTTCATTGAAAATGCTGGATGGTTTCTTCGACCAACGGAAACTGTTTCATGTCTACTCGGTTTAAAATCTCGGACATCACGGTGGTTAGCATCACGAGATTCTCTCATTCCACTTGCTTAATGAGTCTACCATTGTGGTCTGATTGGTTTTGAATCCATGTATTGAAAGGCTTCAGTTGTCTTTGAAATTGTTCACCCTGGACCCTCTCTGTGTAACTCCAGCGTTTACTTCCACCTTTTTATTTTCAGAACTTTTCAGAAAAACTACAGTAGACACAAATGTCGGAAGAGAATTGAAGATCAGATTATACTGGACTCTAATTTTTGATTTTCCGAGGAAGTATTGTGTTTTTGTTCTGGATACGGATGCTAGCTTTAGTTTAATTGGTAATCTTTTGAGTCAAATCACTGAAAAGAGAGAGGCAGTTATCGTAGAGGGTTCGAGACACTTATCAGTACATGAGGTTGGATGTGTAACGAGAAAAAAATTTCTGATATTAGACGAATTTATCCTGCATTTCTAAACAATATTTGTATGACAGAAAATTCATCGCACGCACGGACCACAGGGCAATAGTATTTATGAACAATACAAAAAATCCGATCAGCATTCAATTTCAGACATGGTTAGCGAATTTATTGGAATTCGATTTAGGAAAGGTGAGGAACATAGTAATCATGATGGTATGTCCAGAATTGGAGATACTACGTGTACACAATGTCACATTAGAAACCGAAAACTTGATACATTAATGTAACTCATAGTGTTAATAGAAAGTTGGAAAGAATTCTCAGAAAGAGGACAAATATTTCTATTGCGGATATAATAGCATAGATGTCTGATAGAGGAAGGATCTACAGGAAAAAGTTCAAAATAGTAAATTTTATTAATGGAAAAATGATCTGAACGTGGTGCTGAAGAGTTGCTGATGTTGCCGAAAAAGCTCCACGAAGTTTTCTTTTGAGATAGTTTTGGGTTACAAAGTATGTCAACATGGCGGTGTAGAAGATTTCAAATGTCAGAGGAGCCAGAAGGAACTTGGAGGTGGCAGCAGAGAAAATGAGTGAGTTATAGAAGGATAAAAGAAGTCACCGAGAATTTGAAATTGGAGAAGTATTAGTCAGGAAAGAACCGCAGAATCAAAACAACAATTAGAATGGGGGCCCTTACCAGATCACAAAATTTATTTATCCATATCAAATCGAATTGAAGGGTCCGGACGGAACGAAAACAAGAAGAATTGAATGGCTAAAGAAGTGTTAGGAATCTTCAGGGAAGGAAGAATTAGAAATTATATAATACTTTTTTAACTCGAATCTGTTTTATTAATTAATATGAAAGAAGATCTGACTTATAGAGAACTCGTAGAGCTGGAATTCAAAGAGATTTTTGGAATTATTAATAATTATTGATTATTCGTCATCTGTAAAAGAGAAGAAAAAGCTATTATTTTAACAATTGACTGTCAAAAAGTTCCAACAATTTCTTTTCTTCAGGTATATCCGGTTCTGTTGTGCTCTGTCAGTGACGAACGACTCGTTGCTGACCAAGGAAACAAGAGATGATTGTCCAAATGATGAACCGTATTATTGTTCTTTTCTTGTTGTCATTTTAATTTTATTCATTATTTTGGTTTAATTTTATTTTATGACATTTATTTAGATTATTTAAAATTACCTCTGATCGATTTTATAAGTTATTTCTGTTCCTTTTATTATCTAATCAGTATTTTATTTTGGGACATAATGACATTAATTGATTAATCCATGTGAACAGATAACAGTTAGTGTTATCTAAGTGGGCTATTGACGTGCACTGTGTGTGATTTAGAATCGACATTCGTGATTTGTACATAAAACTGATTATTATGATGATTATTACCGATTATTATTATTATTATTATTATTATTATTATTATTATTATTATTATTATTATTATTATTATTATTATTATTATT
>JBBMKC010240722.1:0-10915 GCA_037834085.1 Bipalium vagum
TAATAATAATAATAATAATAATAATAATAATAATAATAATAATAATAATAATAATAATAATAATAATAAATTAATTGAAATCCAAGAAGAAATCTATTTGTAAATAATAAATAATATTTTTATAAATTCAAACCCTGTTTGTTCTCTCTGTTAGATTGAAATAATTTTTTTAATGTTAACTAATTGAAGTCTTAATATTTTCCAGATATATTCTTAACAATATTTCACTTTTATTACAAAATCTTAATACGAAAAGGTTTAAAAATAAAACATTGTATTTTATTATTATTATTATTATTATTATTAATTTCTATTTTTCATGCAATATTTATTTTTTCAATATTTAATTTAATTTGATATTACCTATTTAAGCACGTGTCTAATAATAATTAGAGTGAAAAAATAAAAATTTTCATATATTTTCTATAAGCAGAGTTTTTAGAACTTCAATAAAACAAATGAAAGAAAAGAAATAAATATTTTAAATAATTTTTAGTATCAACTAACTGACAACTCATATTCTGGTAATTGATAATTTTCGTTACCTGAAAAAGTCACCATGGGTCTGATTTAATAATGAGATAAAGATAATCGGGATTTTTTATTAAAATAAATAAGAGAATATGAGCTTATGAATAATTTTTAAAAAATGATAATATATAAAACCGTAATGTATATACTCTAAACTAATGATCACGAATAAGTAGTCGGCTGGCCAATATAAAAAGGACTTCTAAATTTAGGAATTCTCCACTCTAAAGTTTTGATTATAAGTATTTATTATATTAGTTGATCTGGATTTGTCAGAGAAAGTATTGATTTTATTCATGGATTTGAATTTTGTCAGAAGAAATTACTGTGTCGAAGAACTATTTGATAAAGAAGAACGTCAGAAGAAATGAAGCTTGGAAACTTTTAGCTTTATTGGTTATTCATTTTATGATGATTCGACATGATTCAACGTTAGATCTTGTCCTGCTCGGTCGCCTATTGCAGTACCGGTTCGGGTCTATCAGACCACCGAAGGACCCATCGTTAGCAGTCGGTGAGTATCTTTTCTGTTTCCTTCTTCTTTTCTATAATAAAATAAAATTTATCCTAATCATTTATTTGGACAATTCTTTAATTATTTATTTGATTGTGTGTTTTGAACAATTCATTGGTTATTTAATTTATTGGAATAATTTGTTTCCTTTTACGATTTGACAATTTTCTATCCATTTTGAATAATAAGATCATTGTGTCCTTTTGTCATAATTATTATTGACTTTGTTGATACTTTGAACATTTCTGATCATCTTTAATTGACATTGTTGACGGTTAGTCTTTAATTGATTGTAGCCTTGTGTGATGAATTAATAATGTTATTGTGATTATTTTTATTCATTCTTGAAAAGAGCACGTTAGAAACTTAATTGATAGAGTCAGTAAATTATCAGCTCAAAGTTAAATAATATAAATATTTATGAAGTCACTTAAAATATTAAAAGTAAAACTTTACCACCTGGAAGAGGTTCAATGAAAAATTTTTTTGTTGCATTTCAAAAAACGGAAAGAAAGAACCCATTGACAAACAGGTATATTACAGGCTCACAGCCAACTGCTCAATGGAGAAATGAGATTTATATTTAAAAAAGGATTCTGTAGAATAAACATTAATTATTTTCTTGTTAGATTGACTCATAAATATATTCAATTTCCATCGAAAATCAATTGATTAGTGATTTATTTATTACTAATATTATTTATTATTGTATAAATATTATTATTACTCATTATTATTATTATTGTGTTTGACTATCATTTTGCCATAAGATCTCATTCTCATTTAACTATTTTAAAAATCCAGTTGAATTGAACATTTTTCTCTTTAAATATTTAACATTTTGAACCCCCTTACAAAAAAAAATATTGTTTAAATTAGCCTTCAATAGCTTAAAACTAAACCTACGCGTATACTTCGTACTTTCAAATCTCTGGTATATATGTAAACAATAATAAATTATTATTAAATAAAATAATATTTTATTAATATTATCTCATTGATAATTATAATTAACTGAATAAAAAATTACAATTAATTTTCGCTTGTATTTACCAAAAAATGGAAAATAAATGAAACACTGTCGAAATATTTCCGTATTTTATTCTTACATTTAAGTGAGATTTCTTTAATATTATGAAAAAAGTTTTTTCGTCTGTTGCATTAGGAATATGTGTAAAACGATTTTCAATGATAGCTAAGTGACTCTCTTTACATGGATGGTATATAATATTGTTTAATATCATCTTTGAGACAAGAAGATTAATCAATATCGTACAGCATTGTTTTTATTCCGCGATTATTTTTTATAAATATATATGAGAAATATGTCTAAGAAATTGCTTAAAATTATGTAAAATTGCTTTGGTTTTCGCACAAAACACTATTGATTCAGTATTGGGAAATTCAGGGTTGATTGAGATATTCATCAAAGGAAGCTTTATAATAAATTATTAAAATGAAAACTGAGAAAGTTGTGAAATTCATATTTGAATAGAAATTCCGTCGAATAAAAATTTCTAAATGAAATAATAAAAAAAAGTTTCATTAAATTATTGGGTTGTCCCGAAAGTTCTTTCTATTTTTCATAACACATTCTTAGAAACTTTTTACGATTCTATGAATTTAATAAATCTCAAACACATGTTATTTTTAATATTAATAAATTCTAACATTGTTTAAATTAATTACTTCATTTAGTTTGTTTAAAATTGTTTGGCGGCATTTTCGAATGGGTAATAAAAAACATTTGAGAAATTATCTTATTTTATTTTACCAAGTTTCATTGAACTTTATCATCAAATATTTTGTTGATAAGAACATGTGTCAAATTTTATTGTTTAAAGATGATAAGTTCAGTCTTAAGACTTTTACTATATTGTAAATATTAAAATGTTAAGAGGCATATGATTATTTTTCAAAAAATTCAAGTAGTCTTACGAGGTTGTTCAAAATGTAAAAATAACACACTTGTTAAAATTTAATAATAAATATGACAATTAAGCAACTGTTACATTTGTTCACAGTAGTCCCCATCAGCATTTATACACTGGTGGCCATTCGTTTAAGCGCGTTGCGTTTCTTCGATTGGAAAGACAAATAAAACAGTTTTATTATATCATAAATTATATGATTCATAAAATGATGTATACCACATGTACAGGTTCATAACAGTAAATATAAATTATAGTTAGCTGAGTGAAAATTTACATATTTCATAATGAATATTCGCTTAAATAAACTGGAATAGTTAACTGTTTCTTGTTGATTACAAGAAATTTTACTTGATTTTAATTTTTTTTTGATTCTCCATTCCTTTGAAATGCATGAAAAATTTGATTTGACATTGAATTCACTAGGTACTTTATTGCTTCAATATCAATTTCTCCCAAAAAAACTGAATCAGTCTATTAATGGAATTAATTTCTCTTAAAACCAATGATTTTGTTACTATTTCCCTTAACTAAAAGCTTTTAATTTTAACTCAACTTTCCTAACTCCTCACTTTGGTGATAACCTGCTCGTTCAATCTAAATTGCTCAAAAACATCTATCTGTTGTTGAATCAAAACAATCATAAATAGCTTTATCTTACTTAGTATTACCGTGAGTCAAAACAATCACAATATCCTTTATTATCAATTAATTGTAATGAATCAAAACTAATCACAATAAACTTTATTTCACTAATTTTTCACAAAATCCAAATGCAACAAAGTCAAAGTAATCAAATAATCGCTTAATATCACAGTAAATAACATTTAATTTACATTTCCAAATTAATAAATAAATCACGAAACAATCAATAATATTAAATTTAAATTTTTAAATAAATTTCTAAAATGAAAAGGAAATTAAGATTAAAACAAAATTATAGGTCTCACCGTAGCGGTCAACGAAGTTTGCTAGCTCGACGGGACCCATCTAAAAATCCTGTTGCATCATTATCATCTGAAAAATGAATTAGAATATTTATACAAAAATATAGTCTTCCACCCAATTAACAATCTTCAGATTTCCAACAAATTAATGATCTTTGAAATTTCAAATCTTTTAATCTTCCAAATAAAAATTTTCAAGTGATCAACAATCGTTAAAAAAGCTATATTTACCTCAACGAATTTCTCAAATGAAATCACCGCCTTATATAGAAGTTGAGATTGACCGACAACCGCCAATCGCTACTTTTGGAAGATTATTTCCTCTGCTAGCCTAAAAATTCTTAAATTATATTAAAATTCTTGACGATAAGATTTACTACATAATCTTTTCTATAAATTATTGATCACTATCTAGACGACGAGATAGATTATTATTTTTATAAGTTTTTAAATTATTATTATCAATAATTTTTAATATTATTATTCTTTTAATTAATTTTATTATTAGTATAGACCCTTGGTTATTATAATTATCATTATTGACTCTTAGGTCAAGCCAAACCCAAGACTGTTTTACGCGATGCGTGTATGGATGCATTACTTTGCAGAGATACGTAACTTCATTCAGAATTTTTATTTAAACTGGCTTCGAAAATCATTTTCCCTTTTTCTCTCAGTGATAATTTCGTATTTCTTTTTATCTTTAATTTAATTCCATACTTATCTCTTTTATAAAGTTTGCGAACCACGCATTTTAATCTATTAATTCTTTTTGCAATTTCACTATCACTAATTATCTTTCTACAAAATTGTGATCTTAATAGATTCACCTTCTGCCAAACGTTGTGTTTTATCCCTGTTTGAATTAAAGTAATGATGTCCAAGAAATCTGTTAATTGTGATGCACTTAAACGAATGTCTATTGAAAAATGACCTTTTGTAGATAAAACTTAAATATTACAACGATTTGCAATTTATTCTGTCTAGTGAGCACATAAAGATACATAAACGTAACTTGTGAATAAAATATTCCAATGTTTTATTTTTACTTAAAAATATTAATCGGAACTTAAGCGATTGTCCACCGCTGTATACTTTGTTAAATATCATTTCCAATTTTCCTAGAAAGAACCACATTCCTCTTTAGGTACATTCGACTTTCATATGTCCATGAAGGTGATCTTTCAGTACAGCAAACAACAAAATTACACGGAACTGTAAGAACTGTAAAGTGATTGCAGGATCAAAATTATTACCTGATGTTTCAAGAAATTCATCACAATGTGTGATTTTTAAATGGCGGCTCATTCTGTTAAAGACGAATTTGGTCGTTTAAATACAGTACACATATCTTTCACATATGTAGCAGCACAGTAATGCAATAATAATTGTCAGTGACTGTTTTCCCAAGAGTTGAAATTTGTACCAGAAAACCTTTAAAGAAAATTGCATACAACGCCTAAAACTCGTGTTTTACTACGCCTTTCCATCTGATGAGGAGGGTGACCTTCAACAATCCAGACCATATTTTGATGCTTTCTTTTGAGTTCAAAATAATCTATCCAAATTGTTTCCTCCGCTATGATTCGAGAAAAATTTCGACTTCTCATAATCACATTAAATTCTTCAGTATTAACAACTTTTTCTAATAACTCAATTTATTGAATGATCTTCTATTTTAATTGTCCTACTTTATTTCGTGCTTTATCATTACGTGCTTTGAAGTAATGCTCTCTTTCTATATAGACTATGACTCCCAGGATATTTGAACTAACACACGATATTAGTCTCCACTGTTGCACACACCAATGTTTATTTTTAGGTAAATATTTGTTTTAGTTGCTATTCGTGTATATGGCATGATTCCGGTGACCCTTTGAAAAAGTGTTGAAAGAATTTGTTATCTTTCTTAAAGAATTTTGAAAAAGGTGATTTTAAGCAGATCTTTGAATAGAAAACTTTTCTGTTAATTATAAAAAATCTACAACGAGTAAAATTTGATTTTAACTTCAAAAAAATGATTCTAGCACTAGAATACCTACTCATAGGTCTTAAGAAATAGGATATTAGAATTTGGGTTTCTTTTCAAATACTAATAACTTTATCTTTTTTATGCTTTAAGAACAGATTATACTTAGTTCCCATTACTATTCAACTGTGTTCATGCGAACTTTTGAGTTCGACTGACTATCTGGGGATCACGCTCAACACTAGTAGTAAAAGTTTCTTATTAATTCTGTTTGGCTCATATTTAATTTTCTTTTGTTTAATTTGCTATTCATATTAATTAGGTTTTCTGATTGACCTTATTACTATTTGATTTTTGATAGATAGTTAACTATAGGGTGGCCCATATATAGATATCGCGCAGTCAAACCTTTACATTTGGTAAACCAGCAAACATAAACATAAATAAACTTTTAGAACGAATAACATTTATATTCAAGAACATTTTAATACAAAATTTGAACAGAAATTGGTCCTTTTTCGGAACAAGTGCGTAATTTTTGTCGAAAGTGTTTAAACAAGGTTTTTTCAGACTCAGCTGCAATTTCCTTACAGATGCGTGTCCAGATTCATTTCATTTTTGGTATACTGTCAACTGGTTTATTCAGCATGTAATATCTTTGCTTACAAAGTGCTCAAAATTTTTCAATTGGGCGTAATTGTGGCACATTCGGCGGGTTCTGTTCTTTAGAAACAAAGTTGACGCCCTCTTCCCTGAGTTTGGCCGTCACAATGTTACAATAATCCAAAGTTGCCAGATCATGCCAAAATAAAATTGGCCTTTGGACATCCAAATTTTGTAAAAACGGCAAAAGACGCTTTTCAATACATTCTTTTAGATAAATTTCACCATTAACAGTTCCATTAGTCACAAATGGCTCTGAAACAATCCATCTTCTGCCAACGCTTCCCAGACCATAAACCTTTTCTTCAAATTTACCGGTTTGTACTACTTTGCTCTTCAACTGGTGTCTCTGCTTCATCATCCGACAAATAATATTGGTTACCAGGTGCTTGCGTCGGATCTAGTGGTACATATGTTTCGTCATCCAAAAGAAAGAAGTAATTCTTGCCACTTGGAAGACTATCCTTGTAAAGCTTAGGTGACCACTGAATTGAACGCTTTATCTGACCTTTATTATACTTAGGCTTCTTCTGCTTCTTTCTGCTACGCAATCCAACCGCTTCTTTCACTCTCTGACAAGTACTACGACTCAGATGCCATTGCTTTAATGACACGCGCTCTCACAGTGGTCTGTTGTTTTTCGCATGTTTCAACACTTTTCTTTGGGTTCTGGGAGTGTTGTTTATGACCTGGTATTGACTTTTAATCTGTAACCCAGTCTTCAGAAAACTTGATATCACATTCCAGATTTTTCTCTCTTTAATATTTTGCTGCCGAAAGTTATTAACCGTAGGCAGTTTTTTTGTGAATTTTCTTGGAAAAAAGCAATAATTACCTTGGTGTTAAATCCTTGTTGCAGTCTCTTCATCTAGAGAATTATCACTAAATAAATTATTCAATAAAAAGATCGATATAATGCGATTTCAAAAATGTCTTTGTTTTAGTTACTATGTAGCCTAATCTTTCATAGCAATTGTTAGAAGTGGCGGCATCTATATATGGGCCACTCTTTAAATTAAATTAAATTATTAAGTTATTTATTGAACCGGTGGGCATATTGTTGTGGTATATTAATTTTTTGAATTGTTGTAAACCAGAGGGATTGTGAATTATTTATTTTTGATTTAGGAGAAATTGAGTAAAAATAAATATTGTTTTGCGGTATTGGTTACTTTTGTAAAAATTTAAATGCACCTAGTAGTGTAGTAGTTAATTTAGAGATTTGTGCTTTTATTGATTGTATTAACATATTAATTAAAGAAAAGAAACGTATAAACAAAGAGTAAAACATAATAGTAATTGTTATATATCAGTGTATATTGAGGAACAGGTTAAAAATAATATAACATCAAATAAGTTCTGTTAATATTATTAGTAATAATTTCTAATATCTATTGGTTTATAATCAAGACAAGACATTTTTAAAAATAATATCTTAGGTAATACCAATAATTTTAATTGCCAAACAAATGTTATCAAAATATGAGATCTTAATGTATCATTAATACTTTACCATTATTAATTTCTTAAATCTTCCAAAAAATTAAATAGTTAATATTAAACTAGGTGTCTGATATTTTATGGATTACGTTTTGTTTGATTCTATTTGATTCGTATGAACCCTAGTCAATTCATCTTTGGATGTCTAAGAAAGATTAACTGCTAGGTGTTGATAACCATGATTGCTAACCTGTGTATAACCTTTCCACGTGTCCGTATGGATAATCGACCTAAATATTATATTTTGTTGCAGTGACCAGTGACAATTGATGTCTACCTAATTGATATAGATGTTTTGAAGCATTTGTAATTTGTACATCTCTAAAAACCATTTTTCATTTTCAGTTTCAAAGGTTTGGCACAAAATTGACATATTAGGTTGTCACATATGAAATGTCCGATTATGCAATATGCAATAAAAGTCCAATAAAAAAATTTATTTAATTGAAATATTCACCATCAGATTTTACACATTTTTGCCACCTAGAAACTAGTTTTAAAATGCCAGTGACATAAAATCGGGTTCTCTGGATTCGATGAATTCGGATATGGCCTTTTTGACATCCCCCGGATTAGCAATAATTTTTTATCCAAAAAATTATCTAAATGCTTTAAAAAATGATAATCTGTCGGAGATAAGTCGGGCAAATATGGTGGATGTTTCAAAGTTTCAATTTTTAAGTCTAACAGCTTTTGCAATGTCTTCTTTGATACATGTGGTCGGGCATTATCATGCAAGAGTACGATTCCTTTACTATTGACCAAAGAAGGTTGTTTAATGCATAAAGCTTGATGCATTATTTAAATTTCGGAACAATATTTATCTGAGTTAATAGTTTCATCTTGTTCCAATAAAGAAAAATTTATGACTCCAGCCATAGACCATCATACTGTTAACATTGTCTTTTTCGGGTGTAAATCCGGCTTTGACAATGTAAAGGAGCTTGGTTGGCATCTAACCATTGAGCAGAACGTCTACGATTGTAATGAATAACCGATTTTTCATCACATGTGACGATGCGATTTAAAAATGAGTCTTTTTCATTTCGATCCAGCAGTATTTGGCAAATTTTGAATCTCTGCGATTTTTGAGAATAACTCAATAAATAAGGAACCCATTAATCCATCTTCTTTTTCTTTCCAATGTCTTTCAAATGTCGGGAAGTGGTCTGACGACTAACGGCTAACGTTTTCCCTAGTTCTCGAACTGATTGCTTGGTATTTAGCTCCAGGTGTTTTCCCAAACTATCGTTGCTAATGATAGGGGCGACCCCTTTTGAATTTTTTTGAACCACCTCCGAATAGTTCTTTCATTAGCTGATCCTTCTTCAAATGCGAAATTAATGTTTCGGACAGCTTCTGATGCATTATGCTTTAATTTCCATTCGTATAAAGAAATTGTTCGCATTTCCGTATTTTTTAATATCATTCCTATGTCGTCTAAAATTATTTTAAATAATTTACTTTTTAACAAAAATATTATATATTGATTCTCCAGATTTAACACTTCAAAATGATATTTAAATAAGTTCCAAATGTTAAATATTACGTGAATTATAGTATTTTAAAAAATTAGTTTTAAAATCTGACATTTCATATGTGACGACCTAATATTTTCATGGAATTATTTAAAATATTTCATTCCAACAAAATTTTGATACACTGGCTTTCATTCATTTTTATGGTATGGATGGAAATATCTTAATTTATATAATAATATTCTATTTACCTTATTAATATATTTTAAGATGAAAATTTTAAATTTTAAAAATGTCACTTAATTGATTTAAATAGTTAATTTAAACAACGGTTTTTCAGGCACCTAAACTATAATAAATTCTCTGATTTGAAGAAGTCTAATTCTTATGAAATGAAACTTCCTCATATTTGAAATTGATTGTATTATTCTTTACTTTAGTTAAACACTAATATGTTGTACTTGTTGTAAAATAAGTAAAGTTTGAAGTCGCCATTAAATCTTATTTATTCGGTTTGATTTTTATTATAATTGTTATATGTAGTACAGTAGCATATAAATCATTATGAATCAGATTTATATAATTACTGTTGACTATGAAGGAAAACCCTAAGTTGATATTAAAATCAAAGTTAGAAAAATCAAAAGTTATACCTATCATTTGCGGTATAAGTTAAAGTTGAGATTTTCACAAGTCAGTGTTGAAGAAATAAGTAAATAATACCAACTACACTTACTCGAACAATTGTGCAAATGGTTCGCAATTTCGTGTTTTTTCACCAATAATTACGTTAATAATAATAATAATAATAATAATAATAATAATAATAATAATAATAATAATAATAATAATAACAATAACAATAATATCATTGTAAAAGTTTAACCATCCTTATATAAATCTATAGTTTATAATAACCTAAATTAAAAGCAAATTAATTATAAAGATATTGATATTAAAATTCACCAATTTCATTTACACAGTTGTTTTGGTACATCTATTAATATCAAATAAACTATTTTTTAACCAAATTTTTAAATAAATATTTTAAGAAAACATATTTTTATGGCATATGTACACTTAAATAATTTGAATCTTTTTATTAATTATCTTTAAATTAAAAATTTTAGGCAAAAATGAAGCTGACACCACCAAACATTGTCAATATATATTATATATATATTTTCCCAATTACAAATTGTATTTTCGTATCGTCAAATTGTATAAAGAGTATTTGCAAGTCCTTCTACAGCTTGTCGTACATGATCCATTTCTCATCACATGTCACAATGCAATCAAGGAAAAGATCAGTTTTGTTGCGTAAAAGAAGTGCGGATGACACCTCAAAACGACATAATTTTTGCTTTTCGGTTAAATTGTGC
>JBBMKC010240733.1:0-10913 GCA_037834085.1 Bipalium vagum
AGCTGACATCAACATGTATATAAATTAAATTAGTTCAAATCATAAAACTTTTATTATAATTCGTAATCTACAATTATATGTATTTTTACAGGGTGGCTCCAAACATATGGACGGCACTGTAAGTTACAGTTTGGGACTGTAATGATTTTAAAAAGAAATTATGAAGGAGTGATTTCAAACTAGATTTCAAACTAAAGACTTTGTAATGAATTAACTTATGGCTGTTGAGGACTTAGAAGAAATTTATTGACGATTACGACTGATGATAATGTCAAATGAGATTGATTTTTAAATATTTGACGGAAATTATCTTAAACTAGGGAAACCCCGAAGAATAACTGATCTAAAGATAGGGAATACTACAGTTTTAATTGCATACTTTTATTTTCAGTCATCTGCACCATATTGATTAGAATTCTAAGTTCTATCTCCATCTTATTTTTTTCATTTATTGCTAAATTTTGATAGTTGAGAACAGTGAATCGAAGACAGGTATTCATGGTCTCTTGATACACAATAATAATAATCATAAAACAATTTTAGAGTACAATATGTTTTTAATAATTATCTGCTTAACAATCAATTTTTCATAGTACATTACAAAAAATTATGATTAAAATAATTCATGTACCTTTATTTAATGTTAAATCTTAATATAGTTTTCTCAATTTCCCTTTAAAAATAAAAATACAAACATTAACATAATCAAAATGGTAGTAGACTCATAAATTAGATTAAATTATTAATACTTGCTTTAAAACCACCATATCATACTTCAAAAACAAAAAACTAAGATTAGGATAATATAGATTGATCTTTATTTTATCTGTCTTGTAATTTAATAATATTTTTTTTACGTTTCAAAATTTTCATATAATACGAGAACCAACATTAAATGAGTATACATTTCAGAAATATTACAGAAATAATAAATGAAATTAAAAAGACTGATTTAAGAAGTTAATTAAAAAACTGATTAAAAATAAATATATATTAAAAATAGGACGAGATTTTTCAGCAAATGTAAAGTTATCATTAGAAAAAGTATAATACATTTCTGTTAACGAGACAAAATCTATTTTTAAGGGATAGAGTAATGGAAAAACCTGGATCTATATATTTTTTTCTATGTCAAAAATAAGATGATAATTTCTTTCTTCTCTTTTGACCTATAGGTCTAGGGCAGAGATTCAAATAATTAATTTTTGTCTTGGGATTGTAGTTTTTACATTAATTTCACTCCAAGTTGTCATTTTATAAATTAGTTTTTTCCTTTGTAAAGAATCACAGAAACATAAGTCATAATGCAGCTCTATAGAATTTAGAAAAGGATTTCATTTGCAAATAAATTATTTACACAAAATTGAATTTTATTTATTTTAGCTATTTTTATTTATTTTTAATTTAGATTCTCACAGATTATCTAGGCAAAATGAATTAAATTATTTCTTCATATTTTCAAAATCTGAGGTAAGAAAATTATAAAAATTAGAAGACATTTTTTAAATGGATTTTTCAATAATTCAATTACATTAAGGGTTTGCATAAGTTCCTCTTTGATATATATGTCGAATGTAAGTAATATTAATAATAATATAGCATCTAAAAATTTGTATTTTGTTTAAGTAAATCAATATTGATTATAAGGGTTTGCATAAGTTCCTCTTTGATATATATGTCGAATGTAAGTAATATTAATAATAATATAGCATCTAAAAATTTGTATTTTGTTTAAGTAAATCAATATTGATTATATTTATAGCATTAATTTGATAATTAATTTAATTTTACAAATTCATTTGCTGACATTATGATGAAAGTAGATAAATTACATATACAACATTGGATATTTTTTTGTTTATTCTGAGCAAAACATCAACTGAAGTAACTCGGATCATTTTCAATACATGTGGAGCTTGAGCCAACCTAGATTTCTTGTCGTCAATGGTTTCGACGTTTCAAAAGCCGTGATTTTGAATTGATAACTTTTTTTAATGGACTAGTAAGGTATATTTAAGTAAATATCAGAAAAAATTGATAGAAAATCATTAATTTATAACTGACAAGTTATTATTATTGAAAATGTGATATTATAAATAAAATAAAATTTGAATAAATGTTAAAGAAAATATTACTAAAGGAATTCATGATATTTATTTTACCGAGTATAAAAGAGTAAGTAAAATTATTTTTAATTTAAGATAACCGTGTTTTGTTTATTTAGACTGGCTAGAAATGAAATATAAGAGAGAATTTTTGCAGATGTTACTTATAGAATGTCTCGAATGAAACAATACAATGAATAAATACAAAAGGTAAATGAAAATAAACGATCCTAAACGACTTGTCATCCACATTTACCAAAAAGATCTCAAGAAGAAATTTAAACTTTTTTAAAGTTTGAAAGAAAAATTTTATTTTTTTTCACAAAAATTAAAAAGAAATTCTTTTTCTTTCCACATAAAGACAAAAAATTACATTTATTTAGAATTTCAAGCAAAAAGAATAATTTATTACAAATCTTATAGAAAAATTTTTGCTTAAAAATTCTTCATCATTAATAAATAATAAAATTTCAAGAATATTTGTCTTGATAGTTTCACTAAAATTACTTCTAAATATATTTAAAAAATATTTTCCTTTAATTTTAAATATGAAATTTTTAAACAGAATATTTTTCTAATAAACAAAAGATGAAAGTTTGGTAAAAATTGAAAAATCAAAGTGAATACTCAAACGAACAAAAACATAACTGCTCTAATACAATTCAAGCTATAATAGACTAATTTAGGGTTTTAGTTGATCTAGATCTCAATTCCTAATTTAAATTGTTAGATTTTTTCAAAAACCAATTTTCAAAGGAAGATTGTCTTTTTCCTTTAATTTAGAGATTTTGTTTTGATATTTATTAATTCTTCACAAATTATCTCACTTTGAATTTATCAAATATTGAGATTCTAATCATGTCATTGACCATGAAGACCCCAAAATTTCCATGAGACCCTTTTCATTGTTTTTTTAATGAAAATATCTTTTGCTTTTTAATTATTAATAATAAAAATTTTAAAATATAATTTTTGAAATAATTTCAAACAATTAAAAACACCTTACATTAACCATTTTCTGTTATGCCTACAATATCAATATTAGGTTTTCTGAAAAAATGTTTTTTAAAAACAAACTTCTAATCAATTATTATATAATTTCCCTTTGAGTATTTGAACATATTAAAGGACATATATTATATTTGATTGATATCGGAAATCATTTTTATCTAAATCGTATACTGAAAAAATGTCTGACAATAAACCAACAGAAGACCATCTCTGGAATTGCATGTTATTTGAATTTATGAAGAAAATAGTGCAACAGTGGCTACTGGAAATATTTATATAGTCTAGCCTAATGCTACGATGATTTTTTAAAATTTAAAAATGGAAATATATATTATAAAGATGACTTAAGATCCGGTAGGCCATCTATAATATATTTCGACGCCTTAAAATCAATAGTGGAATCAGATTCACGAAAAAGCCTTGAGGAAATTTCAAAGGCCACCGGAGCACCAAAATCAACAGTATATGATCACTTAAAAAAATGAGAAAAGCCTCGAGAGAAGAAGTTTGGGTTCCACATCTTTTGTCAGATTTCTAACAAAATACAGCGTATAACGATCTTTAATTCTTTGTTAAGTAGACAACAAAAGGAGTCGTTTTTACACCAAATCATAACCGGGAATGAGAAATGGATCCCCTATGATAATCCAAAGCCTAAACGTAAGTGAATATCTGCTAAAGAACGATCAGTATCAGTCGTCAAACCAAATATTCATGCAAAAATTGTTCTATTTGGTTGAAAATCTGCGAGATTGTTCATTACGAATTTCTCAAACCTGGCAAAACGATTACCGCAGATGTTAGCTGTGATCAGTTGGTGCGTTTAAGTGAAGCAATTGGTAAAAAAACATACTGCACTTGTTAATAGAAGAATTGTTATCCTTCAACATGATAACGCTAAACCTCATGCAACAAAGAAGACCCAGAAAAAATCAGAGGACCTCAGTTGGAATCCTCCTTACTACCCTGATTGCGCACCATCTGATTACCACTTATTTCGTTCAATCCAAAAATTTTTTTTCTTGATGATGTCAAAACGGTACAAAATAGGTACCTCGCGTCGAAATCAGAAATTTTTTACAAAGATGGCATAAAAAAGCTTGTTTTAAGATAATAGACAGATAATGGACTATCTTATTGTTTAAATATAACTTTTTGTTTCAAAATCTGGCTTTTCGAATTTCTATTAAAAAAATGACAATACTTTTCAGAAAACCTAATATAATACGAGGGATGTTCGAAAACTTTGAAAGAGATAAGGATAATTTACCAATAAAGCAAAAATATATCAACCATTTAGATATCTTATCTTTATTACTAACCTATTTATAATATCATTTCCATATATGTAAGATGGCAAAAATTGAATATCGAGAAATAAAAATTCTTTGTCCTGGAGCGATTTTTATGGAAGAAATTCATACAAAGATGGGTAAAGTATTAAAAGAAGTTCTTTCTTTTTCAACAGTTCACAGATGGGCTTTGAAGATGATCCTCGCAGTGGACCATCCTAAAATTGTGACAACACCACAGATCATTCAAGAAATCTACTACAATTTTGGATGATCGACTGATAAAGGTCTGTCAAGGGCTTTTTAGTTGAGCTTGTTTAGGAAAGGCATGTCAAGGGCTTTTTAGTTGAGCTTGTTTAGGAAAGGCATGTCAAACTCAGAGTTCCACGAGGGCCATAGGAATCAGTTTGTGGTATCATGAGGGTCGCACTTCTACATTATAATTAACGTTGTGCAACAAAAGATTTTTCATTTTTGTTAACTTAAGACTTTAAAAAGGTAAGATTTCATTTAGGAGTGGCACTATTAGACAAGCTTCTCCTAGATAAAAGGTCTATATGACAGTAAACGCCTCATATAATGATCTTTTCCTTTTCTTTCTGATTTTTTCAAAATTGTTAAAAATCGTCTGTGACACCGCAAGTATACTTGCAATGGGCCGCATGTTTGATATGCCTGGTTTAGAATATTTTGCAACTAATTAAAACTAAGGTATCCATTTAGTAGAAAAACATTGGATTAAATATGTTGTATCAAAAGGATATTTTGTATAAAAAAGTGATTTTCGAATAATTAATGATGAAAAATGACGAACAAAAATTTCGACTGACTTCTGGCACATTGGAGCCAAACTTAAATTCATACAGTAAGCAGGAAGGAATGATTGAATTCCTGTCCGCCATTCTGACTACTAAAAACTTTAAATATGAATTAATAATATTTTAAATATCAAATTACGTGATTCACTTAAAGTAATATAGCAAAACAAATTGATTTTCTGAGTGATAAATAATAAACTATTTAATGAAATGTCAATTTAATAAAATCGGCAAGAACTTATTTGAACACCAAATATTTATTATGAATTTAATTTCAAAAATCCGATGCAGAATTTAATATCACAAAATGAATTAAGATCATTTTATAAAAAGATCAAAAAATTGTAAATATAGAGAACAATTATTGGTTGAACTTCGATATCACTGCAGGTCTTTTGCCAAGGTTAATTTAATATTTATGAATTTAATATTTCTTATGTTATACAATTTATTTAGAATCCAGACTTACAGATAGTTTATTTTTATTAGCCGAGCGTTTTATGGGAGCCAGCGACCTTAATATCGACAGGTTTAGTTAAAATTAAACAATATGCTATATAGTTACAAAAGTAAAACTAAAAATTTATATTTCTTTGAGATTCGATTAGTCATTTAAAACCAAAACAACATGCTGCAGATAACTTGAATGAGATCCCAATTATTTATTAAAATTAACGATTTAAAAATATTAATTTATTTTATAAAATTATAATTTGACAATAATTAATTATTAATTGAATATATTTAGTTAAAATACTTTCTCAAACACACGAAGAATAAGATAGGTTTCAGAAGATTATTTATAAATAAATAAACAAAAATTACAAATGATATGAGGATATAATTATTACAGAAGGTTTTTCTTTATATAGAAAAAAAACTGTTAAAATTATTTGTTAATTTTTGACATGGGATGGATAGCAAAATCGTTAATAAAATATTAATATTTAAAAATTGTAATAATATTTTTTTATCTTATTCTAACTATTCATACAAACAGAAATTAAAAGATTTGACAGGATAACGAACTATAAAATACCTATAAAATATCCGATAGTTAAAGAATCTTTGGTTTTTCGTCTCATTTTTCCAATACTTTTTAATACTTTGTTCTTTTATCATTTTAAATTAACCTTTTTTTTCATTTGATAAAAATCGAATGAAAATAAATTAAGCCGAATTAATTTAATAAAAGTATAAATGAAAAAATAAAATAAATTACCAGGTTACGGTGATAATACAAGTTCTAAAAATTAAGTGTTACACAGAATGATTTTTTTCAATAACACTTAGAAATTCTTAAGACCCAGCTTATAATTAATTATTTATATTTTTTAATTACTAAAAATGATCATATAAAATACATAAAACGGTCAAAATTTATTTATTAAATTGACATTTTCGTTATTTATTATCTTTCTCTGGTAATTATTTTTTAATAAATAGCATTAACAGATTTCTGGTTATTTATTAATCAGTTTTATTTTTTTTAAATTTCAGAAAAATATTTTTATCTTATTAAATATCATGTGGTTCAATTAATTTTCTATTTTCATGTCTTACATTTTTCTTCATTAATTTATGGTTGAGAATCTGCTGTGAGAAAAACGAGATTAATTATTTAGGAGCTTAGAAAGAAAATAATTCGAATGTTCATTAAGACCCAATATCATATGAATTTCTATTAGTTTTGTAAACAAAACTTATTCAATTCGAAATCCTGGTAAACTTTATATATAAAATAATGGCTAAAGAATTTTGAAAAAAATAAAATATTCCATTAAGAACAATACTAAGCTGTTTTGTTTTATAGACTAAAGTTGGATTAAAGGGAAAAAATGATTTCATTTTCTTTGCTAAAATAATAATGAAAATAAAAGTGGAAATTGAATTTTGTTAGGTGCATTTATATTGTAAAATTGTATTGTCTTGTCAATTTGTCTCACCGAAAATCTTAAATTATGAATTGATTCCTTGTTTAATAATCTCTTGTTAAATATTCAATGATCTTAGATTAAATATTAGTTTTGATCCATCTCTGAAAAAAAAAAATCCATCCAAATACCTCTTGAAGGCAGATCGTAAAGTTAACATGAAGGAAGACAATACCTTTTCGATTGGCCCATTTTGGTGGTTTTTTAAATTTTTTTAATATTCAAATTTGATAATTCTAGACATCCGAATTTATCGTCTCATTGCGTGGTAAGAGTTCAAAGTAAAAATTTCCTTTGTAATCCCACAAAACTGACAACATAATCTTCTTTTAATGGCTACCGACTTTATGAGTCATTTCTAATAATTCACCTTTCTTGCACCACGATCTTTTTTGGGTTACATTCTCATAACTAATCCATTTTTCGTCTCCAGTAATCAATCGTTTTAGGAAAGGATCAGTTTTGTTGCGTTTCAGAAGCAAATCACAAATGCTGAATCCTCGTATTGCGTTAATTTCCTTCAGCTCACAAGGCATTCATATTCAAAGGTTTTTCTTACATATTTCACCTGGTTTAGTCGCTTTTTGATACATGCATAAAATAAAATCAGCTTTTTAACTAACTGGTGTGTTTTTATATGACGATACATTCAATAATTTCTCTGATTTCGTCAGAAAGGTCATATGGGCTTCTAGAACGTGGTCCGTCATTCAGAGAAAATTTTCCACAACGAAATTTGGCAAACCAATTTTGATACTGCCTTATTTTCAAGACTTCATTGGCATAGATGTCACAAATATCTTTGTGCGCTTGCGATGCATTTTCCCCTTTCCTAAAGTTGAAAAGCAAAATTTGACGAAAATGAAAAAAAAAACTGTTTTTGAAATGATAAATTTGACCCAAATTACGTTATGAAAGATAAGCAATTACTTAGTTGTCAACCCAAAAATTAAAAAAACTGTCTTCTTATTTATGCTAAAGAATTTTCAATTATACTAATATATTATTTTAATTAAATTGTAAAAGACAAAAATCATTTTTTTCTTTATTTTAAAATATAAAAATATAATTATTAATTAAAAAAATTATTTATTTGATTAATTATCTTAAAATATTACAAAAATTAATTAGTAATATGAAGTTACTAATTATAAATATTATATGAGAACTTTATTAGTAAATTATTAAAAATAGATTTAAGGTAAAAATTTTTTATGTTAACTTTTAAATTAGTAATATTAAATTATTATCTTAAGAAAATAGAAAAAAATAATATAGTATAAAAACTGAGATATTTAATTACAAAATTACCTTGAGAAACTTTTAGAAAACAAATGAGTGAAGGCAAAGTGCTGACAACAAAATATAAGAATTTATCATAGAGCCTACTCAAGCGATAAAGAGAAGAAGCACTATATAATTTTAAAATAAAAAGCTTTGTCAAAGGAAATGGAACGGATATTATTTTAAAAACTAATTATTTATTATTTTGTGGTTTAGAAATTTGAAAAAAAGTTACTAAAGAATAAATCATTATAATAAATTCTTAATTTCACAAATGCTTACAAGTGAACCAATCCAAAAATAAAAAATAAAATAAAAATCTAAATTAAAAACAATAATTTCACCACTAATTATAAATCATTAATTATTAATTAATTTTAAAGATTTGAATATCAACTCCAATATTTTAGGATCAAATAATTGAACTTTTTATTTGTTATTTCTGAGTACTTTTTTTGGTGTTCTACTCATCAAGCAGACAGTCGAATTTTAATTTGAGGGCCCTTGATAGTAGATACTGAAGGGTTTTCTGACTTTTCTTTCAATCTTCTTCTTTGGGTTTTGTCTTATAGTTAAAAGTTGTATCAATAATAATAATTGTTAAATTTATTAAAAATATTTTTATTTTAAATTAGATATTTTCTAGATTATTTCAATTTATTTTTTGAGTCATATATTTTTATAATCGACCCAGTGTTGACATATTTTTACAATAGCCACAATACACTCAATTCTCTTTTAATGCGGTAGATACGGACCAGAAAAAGTCGCACATAAAAAATAGGATAAAAAAACATATTTATATACAAGATGATAGATACGGACCACCGTCCTGAAAATTTTTATCTAATGGTCCCCCATTGGAATTTGAAAAAATTTTTTTTATAACATGTTATTTTTATGGTCTCAACTGTTTATGAATACGAAAAATAGCAATTAAACAAAAAAACATGAAAAAAAGCCACATTTATTATTATTAATGCATAAAATAGTCCGTAATTAATGTCTGTGATGGTTGAATAAATATTTATAGAGTTCACGGTAACCTGACATACAATATTTCAGATCACGTGTAAATTTTAAGGTAAGCTCTGAATCGTTGTCATTTAATAGAAAATGATTTTCCAATTTGCCTGGAAGTTGAAGGCCTTCAAAAATTAAATTGGCACTAAGTGGGACTGATTTTTCTTCTGATTCATTGTCTTCAAAAGGATCTTCGATAGGATCTAATTCCAAACTTTCTAAAGAAGAGTAAGACGAATTACTGCAGATTTTAGTACAGGTAGAATAAACTACAGGTTAATTTCAATGTAAAATACGAAATGTGTTTAAGATAAGCCCAAATATGTTAAAATTGTTTTATTTAATAATAAGAATAACTATATGTTAATAAGACATTCAAATAATAATAATAATAATAATAATAATAATAATAATAATAATAATAATAATAATAATAATAATAATAATAATAATAATATTACTACTACTAATAATAATAACAGCAACAATATTATTTCTATTTAACCATTCAAATAGGGAAATAATTAAATTCTTATTAGCTTCAAACATGAATCTTTATTTAAAACATTTTATTTCATAATATTTAACAATAAAATTTTCTGTATCAACTTCAATAGTTTGGCATTTCAGGAAATTGATTTGGGAAAATAATGGTGATGAAAATCGATTAAATGGAGAAAAATACTAGTTTGATTTTGATGAACCCTTATTATTGTTTTCTAAAAAGGAAAACACCTATTAATTTTGGCTAATAATATGCCAAAAATATCGAGGTTAATAATGTAAGATTATTTATATTTTATTTTACTATATTTAGTAATAGATTTGAGAATTTGAAACTTTATTGGCACTTATTTTTGGTTACAGAAAATTCTTTGTGGCCATAGCTGAAATATTTTTGGTAAAATAATTTTACATATTACACTAATATAATTATACTTTTTATTACTATTACTATTATTATTAATAAACGATTTAATTTTTATTAGCATACCTTTTATGAAAAATATTTTTATTCTACTCCATAAAAATTTATTTTCCACAGGGTTTTTGTTTATATGAGATATTGAAAGTCGGAGAACAGGAAGGACAAAATAATGGTTTCAAATATTGCAATTAATTAATGTAGTAATTGTAATTACTTAATAAATATTAATTTATATTCTAAGTGTTTTATCTTGTGCCGAACAGAAGAAAAATTAATCTGCTTAATTTTTTAAAAATATTGAAAGTAGTGGAATGCAACCAGATATAAGCTTTAGTTAATAATAAATTTTAATGCATAAAAATAATGCACGTTTCTTAAAAAATAACTTAAATCGATATTATTAATTATAAATGTTATAAGATATAATATTATATTACAATCGAAAACTAATAATAATAATAATAATAATAATAATAATAATAATAATAATAATAATAATAATAATAATAATAATAATA
>JBBMKC010240744.1:0-21189 GCA_037834085.1 Bipalium vagum
AATAATAATAATAATAATAATAATAATAATAATAATAATAATAATAATAATAACGCTAAAATTACTTGCTTTACTAAAGTAGTGCAGTATTTCAACATCATTTTTACGAGATGTTTCCAGCAAAACTAACATACATAGCTTTTTCCGAATAATATGTCACATGTAAAGAAATATGGATTGCAATATTCTTGTTGTGGAGGAAGGTGGTCTGATTGAGCACCTATTATAACAGTATGTTAAATCCTCTTTTTCATTTGTTATTGTATGTTATAAATAAATATAATTACTTGCTATTTTGACTTCTTAAAATAAGTTTAGAGTTTTGCGCTAAATATGAAACACTCTGTATATTTATTTCACATCTTCTTATTAAAACTAAAAAATAAATTTCCAATGACTCTACCACACAATTTTATTTTAAACAAAAGCTCAACAAAATAATAATTGTAACCAGATGACTTAAATTCTAAAAGTTTTCCGAAAAGCTAATCGAAATTTTTGAGAGAAAAGCGAATATAAAACGAAATTCATGGCCGCACAAACTGCCAAAAGCAAATTGCAGAAATTCCCCAAAATAAATTTTACCTGGGACCTACTGGACTTAACTTCGTAAACGACATAATAAATTGCACTAGGAACTTGTAGACAACAAAACGTCAGGACCACAATCACTAAGAGATATGTGGTTTTATATTGATCATTGATACTTGAATTTATTTTCACTCGATCATTGATTGCCAAAGAATTCTGTTCATGAATGCCCCTGGAAGAGATTTCTGAATTATTTCCACTTAGAAAGGGTCGTTGTCTTTTTGCTGATATTATGTATTTGATCAACAAACCATTCACTATTGACAAGATCAATAACGGCATTATCACAAATGATATGGCACTTATTTTAAAATATTGATAGTCGTGCAGAA
The DNA here is from genome assembly GCA_037834085.1 of Bipalium vagum. Lineage (NCBI taxonomy): Eukaryota > Metazoa > Platyhelminthes > Tricladida > Geoplanidae > Bipalium > Bipalium vagum. Next base: position 924 of record JBBMKC010240744.1, read on the forward strand.
GTCTAATAAATTGCGTTTTTATCAAGCAGCATTCCGTTACATTTTTATAATAGTTCATTCGACATTTTATGTTACGCACAAAAATTTCTGGGCTCGTGAATATAAAGGTAACAGTGAGACAAATTAAAATCACTTTTTTAGCTTTATTAACGTTGCACCATCGTTTGATAGCGAAAGGTTTAAGTACCACAAGCAACCTTTCTAAAGTGAAACAAACAGTAATCCATGAAGTAGCATTACTTGAAAATGAGCAAAGAGGAGAAAATATTTGAACTACGATAAATAGGAATTCTTCCGACTGGCGCACAAAGCCATAGAGTTGTAGCGATGCACAAAATATGGATAACAAATAAGATATATCCAGTATTGAAACGGTAAGAAGGTAAATATTTGTGGAGCTGATCATCGAATTTCGAGTCAAGATGATGATGTTAAGTATGTTACAGAAGATACCAGACCAGCAAATCGTTGGCAAAATAATCTTTGTACAAATCAGTCGTATGTGTTCTAAAAACGGATCGGGAACAGACGAGTTGCAGTACATTTTTCAGAGTTATTTTTCAGAATTCTAAATTAAAAACAAATATTAATAAATGGATTATTCAACTGAAAATAGACAATACTTCACATGAATTACTTTTTTCCTATTGGTCACTAAATGTTTTTCTTTCTTATTAGAGATAGATTTAATTAAAAATTACTGAAAAACAAAAAAAGTAGAAAATAAAAATATATAATATAAAAACTATAATTTTAGATTTTTGCTTATCCTATTTTTGTAAATAAAATTAATTCATTTAATGGATGCAAAAGAAAATAAAAAATACGGAAATATTAAGTTATGGGGAAAATATTTAGAATTATGACAAAATATCCAAGATAATTGAATAAAAAATTTATCTTTGTTGGGTTCGTACAGAGGCACCTACCAAGATAATTTGAGGTCAAAGGACCGCAAGCAGGGCCAATAATAATATAATAAATATGATAACCAAATACTACTAATAAAATATTAATAATTTAAATTTTTTATTTCTTTAATTAACGTAATGAAATGGTGACGTAATGAATGATGACAATATTGAGCAATGTACAGCCACTCAGAAAAATTCAAGTATATTTTTGGGAAAGTTTCCCATTTGAGAGGCTATTGGTCAGAAAATAAGTGCTTGGTGATAAAGGCAGGAATGATAAGGTTTTTTACTCAGAAAAACTAATATGTTATTGTTACAATTTTAATTTTCAAGAATTTTTGATTGAAGAAGATTTTTGAAGAAAGTTATCATTATTATTCCAAGAGTTTTGAAGAAAAATAATTGAAAAACGTTTTTAATTGAAGAATATTCCAAGACGATTTTTGTTGTACAGAAAATTGATTTAATAAATATTCAATATATTCAATTTGTTCGTTATGAATGACAATTAACCGACACTGTAAAATTCGGCTGTCTTTAGATGAGTCTAACTGACGACCCAGGCGTTGATTGAAACTCAGTAATTGATACGGTTTCTTTGTTTTCTTTTTTCATTTTTAAAGATAACGCTAATTTTTAATCTTGTGATTAATTTACATTTTAAAATATTGATTTACTTTAATCATTAATGTTTAATAATTATAGTTATTTGTTGATTTAGTCGATTCGAGTTTTTGCCATTGAATTATTAACAATTATAGTTATTAATAATTAATAAGTATTAACAAACTTCGCACTGAGCGAACTAGTGTAAGTTGATCAAGAGAACGGGTTTCGGTACTTTGATGAATTATTGTTGAAACATTTAACGTTGTGTGATTTATTGTAATATTATTAATAAATTTTATTATCGAACTGATTATTTTTCTTTCACTGTTTACACAACAAGTAGTAAGGAGGTAGATCGCGACTCAAGGAGTAAAAAATTCATTGTAGTCTTTAGCACCTAACTAAATCTATATATTTTTTATTATTAATATATTTATTATTTAAACTATAAATTAAAAACTATATAATCATCTATTTTTCTTTGTCAAAGATTTTCAAAATATTAATTAGTGTGATTATTTGTTCTCTCACGTAATCCTTTAAATTATAATATCCAAATTTTTCATTATTTTCTTTTCTTTTAAATTGAAAATTAATTTTATATTAAGAATAAAAATGGTGAATCTTTCATTTCTGAATTTACTCACTTCACATTTATTATTATATCTTACCTATATTTTTTGAAGTTGTTAGTTTCATTAAATATTATTCGTCGCATCAATAACATTAGATATTTAGCTTAGTTTATTTGATATTTTTGCAAAAAAATATATAATTTAAATAAAAAGAAATGAAAATGAAAAAAATTTTAAAATGAGTTTTGAATATTAATTTTAAACATTATAATAAATTTTTACCTAATAAAAATTACTTTAAAAATTTATAGTTACATATTATAATATATATTATATATCATAATATTATAATACATTAATACTAAAATGAAGCACTCACTAACTTCAAATGGAATAGAAATTAAGCCGAAGCCAGATACAATTAAATCCTCCAAAGAGAACCAGCATGAGTATCATTACTATTGGTATTATCCTTTTAATAAAATGAAACTATTCATAAGAAAATCAATATTAAAATCAGTACTTTTCATTCATTTGAACCATCATTAAGGTTTCCTATTTTTTAATACTATATCTTTAATGAACATGTAATGCAATAGAACGTTACTAAAATTTAATTGTGTTCATTATTTTTATTAAACAAGCTCGTCATAAGGTCTGACTTCAAATAAATATTATATTTGTGTTCCTTATTATTAGGAGTCTATTAATTTTAGACTTTTAAAAAAATTTTATTATTTATTTTATGATAAATAGACACATTAAAACCATCCACAATATTTTCAATCGATAAGAAGTCCTTCTCCAAAATTTTGCAACATTTCACAATAAAATGTTTTTTCTTTAGAATGTATTCAATCTGACATCCAATTTTGAGCATCTTCGTATTTTCATGCATAGAATGACTTTTCGATTATTACTGGCCACCATAGGTTTTTTATCAATTCAGCATTTTATCTTTTTAGTTGATGTTAATATAGTTCCTCGTGACAATTCGTCACAAAGAACCTTTGTTTTTTTCTGACAAGTAAACATGGAGCTATACTTCAACGATTCCAGATATTACCCATTTTTCTTTCTTTTTAATTATAAAAGTTGTTGAAGACTGTTACAAATATTTCAGAATTTAGTAACAAGTGTCGGATAATTCCAGAATTTTTTAATTATTTTAGAAAGCTTGTCTTCGAAATTAACAAATGTAAATTATTGTCCAGACAATTTCAATTTTTCACAATTATCTTCTTCCTAAAACCAATTTGGACTGCAATAAGTTCTTTCCTAATGACAAAATGAAACACTATCTCGATTTATGATATATTAGCTGACCTAAAAGTGTTGTCATAGGATGTTTTTATTTGAATTACAGCCAGCAAATTTGTGAAAAAAGATGAAGGTTCAAAAAGATTTGATGATGTTACATACTTTCTGGAATTTGAAAAAAATCGTACATTATGAACTGCTGGAAAATCTCACCTGAATTACTCAAAAGAAATTGGATTGTGTTCTATCATGGCAGACCCCGACCACATATATCTTTAACGACTTAAGAAAAGAAAGAGCTTGGTTTGGAAGTTCTGATGAATCCAGAGTATTGTATATATCTAACACCACCGAATTAATAATTGTATCTGTCTCTGGAGAATTTTCTTAATGTAGTTCTAATGGTTTCAAGAGAAGACTGTAAAAATTACATCGTACAGGTCTTTGATTAGAAATTTCAGAAATTCTACAGTGTTTTCTGCCTTATGGATTTACCAGATAAATGGTGAAACTTTAACAAACAAAATGGAACATATTTTATTTGTTATATGAAGTTTGTTTTTTTTTTTAATTAAAAAATGGGTGAACCCTTTTAGGTCACCTAATATAATAAAATAATTTGAATATTATTAGTTAACTTTTTATATGACAAAAGTATTTATTATTGACATTTATCTCTCGTTGTACTCGTATTAGATTTTATATGTAATACAAACTTAATAATTTTTAATCTTCATGGTATCAACAAAAAAATCGTTTTGTTATAATTTTTTATTTTTCGAATATAAAATTTGATACGGAAACATTTGACAGTGTATTCTTTATCCTTCATGTATTATGGAAATTCAAAAAACATGACTTCATTACAATGATAAGCAATTATTAATTTTATTGGATTTACCTCAACACTTATAATCTTTGCACTCCCTTTTAATATTATGTTATCTCAGTATCTATCTATTTGTTACATAATTGCTCTAAAGTGCAGTTTTTTCATTTTTAAAATCTGTATAATTTTATCCATAAAACTATAATATTAAACCGCGATCAATAAGAAGACAGAAATAGTAGTTTTGACTAATTAAAATATCAATCATTATATGTCCATAATCACCGAACTTAAATAATTAGTTACCTATAGGACAAGATTAAAAAAAAGAAATCAAGGACCCCAGTAAAATATTTAACAAAATTAAGGTTCATATTGTTGGAATTGTCGAAATATGAATATTTAGTAAAGGAATACGACTTCTTCCTAACATAAAATTGCACAAAACTAATGTTATGTTTTCCAGAATCACATTCAATTTATCAATGATATCTCACAACTCAATTATTAATCAATAATTTATGTTAAATGTGACATGTCATCATTAAATTATTATAATCAAGTAATGAAGAACAAATAAATGAGATTTAATAAATTAAAATATACAAAAGATATTCTGAGTGTTTTAAAATTGTCAGAGAAATATTAAATATTTTCATCTAATTTACGTTCCATCAACGATTTCCTTCAATCAAGATCGCTTTGAGTATTAATTATCTTACTATCGACTCAGTCCTTTGAATAAACAGATAAGTGTGATACCTCTCGACGATTATCAATTTTTTTCGGTTTACTTGATCCGGAAACCTTAGTATCATGTATCTCATTAGATGTATTAGATACTTGTCTACTGATACTTTGGTTTACGTAAGCATGTTGGATTATTTTATTTGCATTTAACAGATGCTTGGTTAAAACATCGGGGGGGATTTTGCCTTGTTTATGTACATTTTTCAAAAGTCTGTAGGCAGCAGGTAGATAACTGAAAATATATAATATAAATATTTTCAATATAATAATAAATAATTATAATCTTAATTATATGCACGTTTAAACATGAATAATATATTAAGTCGATGAAATTCCAAGAAAAAATTAATAAATTTCTCGCTTACCTATTAATGTCAGATTGGTTTATTTGAGATTTCGATTCTAAAAATGATACCAGTCGATTTTCGTCAATCGTTCTCTGCTTATACTGTTCAATGGCCGTTCCATGATTATGGGTTGGTTTGGGAATATTAAATATTTCTAAAAATAATTTAATACGTTTCCATTCATTGCATATGAGGGGGTCTAAGTCAACATTCATTGAAACAGAACTGTGAATTTTCTAAAATAATTTATATAATGAATTATCAATAGTTTTGCAGATATATATATATGAAATGTAAAATTCCTTTCCTTGACATTTATGAATAAAAAGGACATCATTAAGTAAATTAGGAATATATAATCATTCTATTTGATTAATTCATATAAGAGGAAAAATATCGAATTGACTATCAGAAAGCCCAACATCTCAATCAGATAATTTTATTTTATTATTTTATATTTATTAAATTAATGAATATTTTATATTTATTGGAAATATGAACATAAAAGATCAATAATAATGTTAGCTGGAAATATTTGCGGTAAATGAAAGTAGTACACAAGACAAAAGAATGTTTTCAGATCGGCAAAGTTCGAAAACAAAGAAGGATATGCAGAGAACATTGACAATTTTAATGAAAAAATAGTGTTCTTACTAGCTGAGATTTAGAGAAAATAGATGTAAACATCTTATCCATACCAATTAAAACAAAAAAATATTTGATATTATATTTTTATATATTTCACCGAGTTTCATTATTTTTATCAAATTAATGAATTATATTATTGAAAAAACTGGACCCAGTTAAAAATGGTTCAAATTAATTATTAAGATCAAAATGCCAGATAATAAAATAAAATTTTTCGAACTGAGATGTCATAAGCAGAAAATTTCAAGTGATACTAATCATTTGTATGTGAATTTTATGTTAAAAACGAATGAAATAAATCAAAAATTGATTAATGTGAAAATGAGTTAAATAATTTAATAAATTGTTTACCAAACGATTTTTCTGTTGTCAAGGTAGAAATAATAAGTAATATATATTGTAACATATAAGCATATTCTCTTAATGAATTAAGGGCTACCTGGGAATTAATTGAACTCGATCTATTTTTCGAAGACAGAGAGCAATCGCTGGAATAATACGATCCTGAGATTTCTTTATCAAGATTAATTGCCATTGAATTTGTTTTATTGCCTAATGGTTTCTTTTGATGTAGGGATAGCAATGATTTGCTTCCAGACAGGCTTTGATTATTAAGATTTGATAGATTTTCAAGGGACTCAAAAGTTTCGCGACTGGACCCGAGACCTTGACCCAGTAATATGTTGGATTCTCTACAGTTCTGTTCCAAATATTTATTATCAATTGATTTTTTAGTATTCATTGGTGAGTTTTTCTTGAAACGATTTATATTGTTTCTCTGACTTGGTGTTGTAGAAGAACGTATTTTATTAGGTAAACTACATGCAAATTTCTCATCAAAAATCTCATTATTGATGTATCCATAATGATGGATCATTAAATTGTCAAAATCATCCGGAGAAAAGTTTGACAAAGACTGGTAGCCAGATGAATTAAATGTATAATTATTACATTCTTCTGATATTTCTCCTGGAGTATTTTCTGAATTATTGCATTCTTTTACCATTTTATTCCAGCCTTCATTGATCTTAAAAAATATTTTTATCATTACACTTATTTTCTGTTATTAATATATTAAATATAAATATAACTAAAACAATATTAAATTATAAATAAATAAAAAATCTTTTGTAATTAAAGTTTCAAGTTAGTTTTGACGTTTTAAAGGTGATTTACAGAAATCACTGTTAAAATTTTTCTTTTATAATATTATACTTAAAATATTAGAAAGTAAATCTGAAAATCTTTTTACCAGATTTTAAATTCTTCCGAAGATCTCTTTCAAGTACAAATTTTCTTACAAAATTTATTTTCAAATATATATTACTTGAAAATTTCTTTATACAGTTAAACCTTTTTATAACGACACCCCTCGGGAACGACCAAACTGTCATTGTATAGAAGATTACATACGACCCAGTGAATAAAAATTAAACATTACAGTTACTAAATATATTTTTATTTATCATATATACCTAGATCTGTATCAAGTACCTCTTCATAACGACACTTCTCGGGAACGGGCCAAACTGTCATTATATAAAGGTTTACCAATTTTGATTACATAGTCATACAGTGGAAACAAATTAAACATTATTATATTTTAAAATTAAAATAATGAGAAAAATAACATCATATTACTACATCAATAATATCAATACTACAACTTATTCGATATTCAAGCACATTTTTCTTTCAAATTCTTCAATTGAATCTTGTCTATTATGTCATCAATTTTATATATTTTCAAAATGACTGGATCATTCTCATTTTTTTGAATATTTTGTGCTCTTACTTTCCTGAACCATGTTAACCATTTTCGAGATCTTCAAAACAAGGCCTTTTGCACTTGAGTCCAGCGCCATATTGAATTGCATTTTTTGATTTTAAATTTCCAATTATTGTTGTTATGGGGATACAAAATTTCTTAGCTAATTCGCTGTTGTTGGTAATTGTTTTGGTTCAATAATTTCAAGTTTTTCATTTAAACTTAGTTGAAGTCTTTTAGATTTTAAATTTTGCATTATGAAGTTTTTAAAATATTAAAACTGAATATTGTCTAAGGACTTTTATCCACACCTGAATGCCATATATTAATCATTATTGAAAGCACGTTACTCCTAAAAATTTTCTGTACAATTTTAAGACTACTTATTATATCATAAAAGTAAATAATGTTTACTTCCATCTCATTTAAGCAAGCAGTTCCTCCAAGAGATCTAATAGAATTCGAATTATTAGCGCATGGTTCGTCGTAGATTATAGAATCACAATGTTCAAAGTTCACATAATTGTCGCCTGTGAATTGATTTCTTTTCTCAACTGATGATGTTTTGTTTTGTGTATTGCGAATCGGAATATAGCTAAAATTTTCTTCAACATCAAAACTTTTCATCCGGGGAAGTAATTTGTAATTATTTTCTAAAGATGTATTTTGGGAAATTGAATTTTTTGAGAACAATGATTGATAGTTGACATCAATATTATTTCTTTCCGGTTTCTTTACCAAAGTTGGTATTCTGCTTCGTAGGTTGCACGAATTAGAAATATTACTTGATGTACTATCTGTTTCAGAATCATGAGTGGCATTTAACTTTGTTATGCCATCAATCAACAAACGAATATCTTTAAGAGTATCATTGTATTTCTAAAAATTAAAAATATCTCTATTATACTTATATGAAAATATATAACCAAATATATATAACTGAAAACACACATATAATTCTATAAAATGTATATGAGACCCCAAAAAGTGGCCCACTATATATTTTAAGGTTATAAAATTATTTTCAACATTTTTTTAATAAATATTTACTTATTTAACAGAATCAACTATCAATGTTTGTAACTCAAAAGAGGATCCTTTTTTGAGAATTTATCAATATTGTTAGATAAAAATTAATCGGAGATACCGGGATTCGAACCCAGGATGTTTACATGCACATGGACTGCTTTGACCGCTGAGCTACTGAATAACTTTGAAAGTCTCCGGAATCTCATGCTTCAAGTGATATTTGTGTGTCATAATTCGAAAAGCCCACATTGAATACATATAAATCAATTGAGTGCATAGTAATTACAGATTTCATAACCGTCCCAATATTTTAGAAAGATTCTCGTAATGAAACACGAAAGCTTAGTAGTAATACTCTATATGGGTGATATTTTGATTTTAAATATGGCCTTACCCTAAAAAACTGTCTATTAATCTTGTTTTGTATATTTGAATGAAGCGACATTTAAAATTATATTTTTAATTATTTTACACAGTTAAAGAATAAATGCAGAAGTCTGAAGGACAAACTCCTTGGAGGTCGTCAATCAACATTGCATATATTCGTAAATATTAATTCTGTAATTGATTCAGCGACAGGAGATCGAAATTTAAGACATTCCATAAAATTGGAGCATTTATGAATAATGATACTGAATCCAAATAATCATATTCTGCACAATTATTTGAAGCATAGAGAAAAATACCAGATACATCAATTCTTAAAATTAAGATTAATCATATGATTCGAAACGAACTTTTTAAACGAATTCATTTGATATCTTACTTTTAAAATTTCCAATCTTTAAAAAGAAACCAAGTTTTGTGATTGTAAAGCAAATACCTGTTACAAGACCTGTAGCACAACTAACCAAAATATTATCTTCGGACTGAAAAAATTTCAAAATTTGGTTCGAATATATTGAGGGATTAAAATTAATGACGATTATTTAAAAATATAGCACTAAAAATATAGCTCTTTTGAAACATTATAAATAGAAACTTTAACAATATATTATGGTAACGTTCATAAAAGTTTTGAGAAATAAATAAACTATTTTAAAACGTATACATTTTTGAAAAAAATATTTGATGTACCTTTTCTGGAATATCTTTCAAATGAATGTTTAGATGAAATGAAAATTCCGCAAGATGATAACCAACATCTATGAATTTCTCATCTTTTCTTCGAAGATTTAAGAAGTCAAAGTCTGGCGAAGAATTGTTCATTTCAGATTCTTTTGACTGTTTTCCATTGGAAGTAGTGGTTGAAATATTTTTTAAAAATGTTCTCATATTGTTGGAATTTTTATTAATAAATCGTTGCATAAATCCCATATAGCTTTCTTTACTTTGCGGAGATTGAGAAAAATTTGCTAAAGATTGAATACTTTTTGCAACCTAAATTAGTATCATTATATATTTTGTTATGGATTATTAAAGGTAGAGGTAAAAATTTTTTGCTTTTATTCTTTAAACATTCTTCGATAATATTATTCATAATAATAATAATTATTATTATTTAAATCGATTTTTTTATTTACTTAATATTTGGCTTTTAAAGTATCCTAAGAAGCATGGGTAATAATAAAAATAACCGAGGGAGCTTGAGCTGAGGTCTGGTCAACTTAACCTTTATTCTCTTGTTGTTTGTGTAAATTAAGTAATAAATCAATCGATTTTTATGTTTATATTTTGTTATTTCATTATAATATTTTTATACGTCGTGAAGATTAATGGAATTCTGGTGTTTATTGAATGTGTTATTCACACATTTTATCAGACATTACAGTTACCCTCGTGTTTCTGTGTTTTAATTAAATAAAAGTTTTAGACAAGTATTATTTTTTTGTAAAATTGTGTTGATTATTTACGAACAAAACTACAAGATTTAAAAACATCTTTCGTTGAGGTTGTTTAATATATACAAAAATATTACTATTATACATATATTATTAATAATATAAACAATTTATTTAAACAATGAAGGTTAAGAACAGATTAATAATCAATATATTATTTATCTTTCCAAAAGCTGAATTAAATATCCGAAAATTTTAATGAAAATTTATTTTATATAATTAAAATATAAAATAATGCATAAATCTCTACCATAAAATTAATATCATGAATCAAATTCCATCACTCTTAGTACACCCTTAGACTGTAATTTTTCTTACTTAGCATTACAAAATTTCAGATAAAACAATGTTTCTTCTTTAGAGCTAGTTGAAACAATGAAAATATATTCATATTATAAATTCTACGAAAATTTCTAAATATATTATAAATATTAGGTCATCCTATAAGTAATGCGGTTTTTCTATAATCTTGAAAATTGCTACTAATAAATATATAAATTATACATACAGTGCTCCAACTAATTATTGCCGCACTAAGAGAATGCATATTTTTTGTATGTAGAAGCTATCAAAGTTATTAATATTTATATATAAGTAATATAACAATATATTCATCCTATTAATATATATATATAATGAAAAAAAATTTAAAAAAGTAAAAATTAACTAAAAAATACCAATAATTTATTGCCGCATATTTACAAAAGACGTATATCATAACAAAAAAAATACATTTTTGAATTATTTTTCGATTTTTAATATTTAGTTGAACTTCTTTGGGAATAAATCACCTCATAAATTCTATTTGGCACAGAATTTACCAGTGCTCGCAGGACGCTGTTATCGATTTCTTCTCAACAGTAAATTACCTCTCGTTCCAGCTCTGAAGTTGATTCATATTTTTTCCCATTAGCATATACCCGACGTGCTAGTATCCCCCAAAGATTTTCTATAGGATTCAGGTCTGGCCAAGATCATACATCGATATTTCTGTCTTGTAACCATTGCGAAGTGGAACGTGCAGCATGGCATCGACAATTATCTTGTTGGAAAATTGGTTTGTCTCCATCAAAATCATTCATAAATGGAAGTAAATGTTCTCATTAAAGCATTTCATTTAGCCTGCAGGTAATAATCGCGAGAATCGACTTCTCGTGATAATTGAAACAACCCTAAATCAACAAGGAATCTCCTCCAGTGTGCCTATTCGAAAAAGATATCTCCTTCTTCCGCAAATCATGCCAATAATATGCGTAACCGTCCGGTCCATCCAAATTACACTTCTTCTCGTCACTCTAGGTGACCTTTTCACATTAGGTGACCAACGACATTTTCTCTTTAGCCCAGCAGACACGATTGATTTTATGTTGTGACTTCAAAGGGGATTTTACCCACATCTTCTTATACCGGATCGTCCCAGATTTATTTAAAATCTTTCTAATACTCTCTACGGACCAATTTAGGTTGAATAGCGTTTTTATTTTCGCACAGGATATGCTTTGGTTGCTGGCATTCCTAATAATAGAACGCTTTGCTGCTGCGGAAATCTTCACCTTAGAACCCCATGTCTTCTTTTCTTTATTTTTATTTTTCAAAAAGTATCTTATACTACTTTCATTCTTCCCTAACTTAATGCCGATCTACCTGTTCGATTTTCCGACGTCGTGGTCGGAATAGATCATTCCCTTCTCGGTGTCGGTTAATCTTGCAATTTTACTCATCTTAATAAATAATTTTTTTTATAAAATCTTAGTATTCGACAGACCAAAGTACTTACATGTAATATTTAATATTCAAACGTTTAATTTATATAATTAAATTTAAATAATTTCACTTTTAAATTAGTGTGGGAATAATTAGTTGGAATTAATTATCTGATATATTATAACAAATCAGTTTTATGTTAAGTAAATAGTTGATAAATAGTTAGCCAAAATTTATTTTAAAATCGTACAAATATTTCATGCATAATACAATAATAAAAAAAATTCAATTTAAATTAGTTAAGATTTATTATATTTTCAAGGTGCGGCAATAATTAGTTGGAGCACAGTATATATTGTTTTAATAAAGTCAATTGCTAAAGATTTAACCTTCAATAAAACGTAAGATTTCTTATTCTGCATATTTAGATTACTTAAAATGGAAATACAAAGGAATATATTAGACATTTTGTTATATGAATATAACAAACAAAAAAACGCGATCACAGAAAAAAACAGGTAAAGTTTACGGAAAATCAATTATAAGTGTAAGCAAAGAAAAAATTTCGATCATGGAACACTAAGTATATTATATTATATATTTTTTAATTATATTATATTATATATATTAAAATGAAAAAATTAAAGCAAATATTAACTATAATATTTCATGATAATAATATTATTTATTAAATTAATCTGAAAATATTTAATTTTCATAAAGAAGTCTTTCAATATTTTTAATATGGAAATCTTAATATTAAAATAGAATTCATTTAGAATTAATCATTTTTTATCGAAAATGTCTTATCTAAATAAAATAAAAATTAATTATTTCCTTTGATTTCCCTAATATTTTCAATTTAATCTCCTTACCAATGTTAATGTCCGATTAATGCAGGCTTTATCGGAATATTCATTGGCCAATCCGAACAGAAAAGGAGACATTATAGCTGGACAGATATATCGTAGGAACAGGCAAGACGATATTACTTGATCTATCATGAGAGCATTGCATGATGACACACGTTTGGATTCTGAGAGCTTCTCACGGATTTTGGAAAACACTAGTTTTAAATCTCTAAACAAAAAATTCCCATTTTCTTAATAACAATGCAAATATGATAAAAATTATTCAGTGGAAAATGGAAAACTTAATATGTAAATAATTGGATAATTAAGCTTGTAGAGTATTCTCTGCAATATATTCAGTTAATATTATTATTATTATTATATTAAACATTATATATATATATATGTATATATATACATACAGTTTTTCGTTTTATTGAACATTAGGAGGAGTCAATTAAGTATATTTACAACTTTGAAGTATAATAAATCTTTCAATGTTTAATTTTGTCGATTGTCGAGCAATGACGGACATAACATTGAAGAGCGAGTTAAAATCGGTGAATTGAAATATAAATGTATGCAAATATTTGTAGCTTTATCCTGTGATGCGACTAGGTTAAATTTCATATCAATGGCTGTGTGAACAAACACAACAATTCTTAGACAATAATCATCTGACAGTGGAGAGGTCGATCAATTCGCTTGGGTTATATTCTAAGTCTGTTTGTGTTGGTGGCTTTATCTCCTTAAATATCACAGACACAAATTATTTGGATATGGTCTGTTTTTAAGGTTTCTCAATGCCCTTTATACAAGATAGCGCTCCTGCACATTAGTTATTAGCTTTTCGAATTTTCCCTGGAAAGTGTATTGACAGGTAACCGAACCCTCTCCACACTGGGTTTGTAGGGACACATCAAGCGGATAGTTTATTTACAATCACTTATTTCATTACAAGATTTAAAATAATGAATCATTGATGCATTTACCAATAAACTAATCGAATTTTATGTACAAAAGTTTGCTAGTCTATTTTTATAAAAAAATTTTGAGTTAAATTGTTGTGTCCTTCCGCTATTCGCTCATAAATTTTAGTTTCTTTATAGCCTTAAATTCAATTTTCAAAAGTGTGGATTGCAATTTAGTTGTAAATAAGCTTTATTAAAATATAATATAATTACTAAGGTTATTATGTGTACCGGTAACAAAATGCGGAATTGTTTGACAAACAATACACGAAATTTTCAAAAGATATATAGAAATATTTTATTCAAAGAAATGTCCATTATTAACCACACATTTCTTCCCACTTTTAGGTAAGCCGTAGAAACCGTCCCAAAAAAAATTTTTATGTTTCGAGGAGAACCATTTAGAGATCAATTTTTGTACGTTTTTGTAAGTCGTTTAGTGGTGCTCAGCAAGTACATGATCAGCACAAATAGAAATCTGAAGGAACAAGATCTGATCAATATGGCGAGTCGTTGATGACTTCCCAGGCTAGACCTTTAACATTGGTTTTGACTACTTTTGAAGTATGTGATCTTTCATTGTCATAGAGCAAAATTACTTTATTTTGCCTTTTGGTCCATTCTGAATTTTTGATAATCAAAAAATAGTTCAGCTGCATTATTAGTTTTTGATAGCGACCTCTTTTGATCCCACTAGAGCATGGATTTCTTACTAATGTAATAAAAGAGAACGTAGTCAGGATTAAAAATAAAAATATCCATACGTAATAAAAAAATTTGTTAGAATTAAGCTGGAGACGAATAGCAATGATTTATGGAATTCATTTATATCATTGTTATCATAAAAAGCCAATAATTGAACAGGTAATTTTTAAATAATATTTGACAAAAAGTATTTTTAATATTTTCCGGCCAGGCTGCCTGTTTTGTATTAACAAGTTGTATTTTACAAACTGTATTCATTACCTTACAATTTTTTAAAAAAATATTATTTGGATTAAAATCAATAATTGTAGCAGTGAAGGGAACTATAAAAATTTTCATTAACAAAAGTCAAAAATATTTATTAAAAAGTTTAAAAATTCAAGATTTTAAAAATGCTAAATAGCCTATTTAAGCAAAACAAGCTGATTTTGAGTCTTAAAAAGTCATTTAAAACTGTCGAGTTAAAATTTAAAATTAATTAAAATATCAAACTTTGGCACTGAATTAGAACTGTTGTAGATTTTATTCCAAACATTTTCAACTAGTTTTTCTAGTTTATTCTGCTTATCTGTAATGGCATGGAGCTCTTTCGAACTATTAAGTTTTAGAGGATTGACTTCATAGTCTAATTCTTCCAAAATGACGTCATTTATCAGATCAGCCAGCAATGAGGTAAGGTACTGTGTGTTATTAAAATAATCAATTAATATTTAAAATTGTGAAAAATAATAAATGTCATTAAAAAATGATAAATAGTAAAACAAAATATATTTATATAATATAGGTTTGGTAAAAATTTATGAAGCCAAAATGGAACGTAGATTTTTTATTGAAATTGGTCTTATTATTGAACATAATCTCCCAAAAATTCAGTAGATTTAATCCAGTTTTCTTAGTCTAATTTATTCTAATTAATTTAATCTTATGTTTGAAGTAAGATACTGGAAATTCTTCAAAATAATAGTTTGCAATTGCCATATGTTCTTCATTTGATGAAAAATGCTTACACAGGAGAAATCGGTTTAGGTTTGTTAGGAATAAGTCACTTGGGCCCAAATCTGGAAAATAAGGTGATTGTTCAACTAATTAAAAATTTTATTCTCTGATTTTTACCATTGACAACTCACGTGATTTACGTGCGTTACCTTGATTAAAAATTATTCCTCTCTTTTGTAAATCAAACCCTTTTCGTTAATCATTCCATTAAGCTGATTTAATAGATTTTTTTAGAATTCAGAGTTAATAATTTTTTTGAACTAGTATATTAATACTAGCAGAATACATGACCATCCTAAAAGATAGTTGGTATAACCTTTTTACCGTTTGTTCTCTCTTCATCTAATTTGAAAATGAGTATCCAGCTTCAATTTTTCTGTATCTATTCTCATTTCAATTTAAGATCATGATAGTAAATCCAAGTTTCGTTTATATTTCAATACTAGAGTATACAAATGTAATCAATAATAAAAATAAAGTCTCTTTTCATAAATACTAACACCGGCACAGCTAGAACAACAAATTATATTCATTGTTTTAACCTAAGTCACGCTTCATTATCCATATTTGTTATTTTCTTCGAAGTAATCCCCAGTTTTTGCAACAAGTTTGTTATCGTTTTTTTTCAATGGTCGGAACACCTTTCATATTCCATTTCAGGAATTGTCTTCAGGACTCAGTAAATTTTCTTTAATGTGTTCTACTGACTCAAAAATATTGCTATGAAGTGATCGAGGGAAAAGGGAGAGTCATATGGACCCATATTAGGTGAATATGGAGCTTAAAAAATGGTTTTAATTTGATGCTTGGTCAAAAAATCAAGATTAATGAAGATAGTATGAGATGGTGCATTATTGTGATGAAAAATCCATGAACTGTTTTTCTCAAACGACGCATAACTCTCAAATAATATTCCTTATTTAATGTTTGAAGAAATTCATAGTGGACTATACCACGACAATTTTAAACACTGCACTATGATCTTGATTTCGGAATTTTTTTGACGAACACTTTGGTTTTTGTTTATGTTTACTTACCTGTCTTCTTTCTGCATGATACTAGTATACTCACGTCTGATCACCGGTAATAATATTTTTCAACAAAGAAAAGTCCATAGAAAGCTTTTCTTGGTCGACAAAAAAACGTTGCAGCTCTGAAAAAAATTGCTTTGTCACAAGTGGAAATACAATATGAATGATTTCCAAATTTTCTTTCAAAATTGATTGGGAAGATCCAATCAATATTTACGTCAGATATCCATTTGATTGTCAGTAGACCATCGTTTTGCACTAGATGTTTTATTTATTTAAATGTGACCGTCGTTGGTTAGTATATATGATATTCCGGAACCTTCCAGAATTCTCGATCTTCTTTTAAGAATTTATACCATTGATAATCCGTTCTTGGGCCATGAATTGATCACAAAACATTTCAGTATAATTTTCAAAATACTTATATTTGTCAATCACATTTAGAAAAAGTAATTAATTTAGGTAAACTATGTAATGTTACCAGAAACTTGACATAATTAAAAAATTTCTTTAATTTGTGTACCGAAGAAAAAGTGTATTAATAAAATGATGGTAAACATCAGACAATTGTTTTAAGATGAAATGTTAACAGTGAAAAACTTTTATTCAAGCTTACTTTTTCTCCAACCATTTTCATATAACTCTCTATAGCCTTGGATGCCACACTATTCCCACGTAGTATCAAAGTGTCTTCTACTTTTTGTAAATATGATCAAACGGTGTATTAAGCAATTAGTAAATCTACCAGCTTTAGTTACTTCCAATGTCACCAAGTCTGAGAGAAATTCTATGTGACATTCTTTATATTCGAGAATCAAAAGCAATATTTTCACAAGCTCCTCCTTGCTTTTCACTTTCAGATGGGGCTCTAATGACTCTACTAAATTAATACTTTGCTTTTCAAGAAAATCCGCAAGTTGATTATAGTGATAAGTTGGTAAAATTTGCAAAGGTCTGTAACGACCTTTAATGCGAATAGTTGGAGAGCAATCAATAACATTTTTCATTAATTCATCATATTCAGGTCTTGGACAATTGACTAATTTGGAAGATTGTGAATATTTTAGGTTAGAACTTGATAACCGAATGTCGGGAGATGGTGTGTACCATTTCTCGACAAAACAAGCCTCAGTGAAATCAGAACAAGGAACATTTATTTGAGCTAAAAAGTAGCTGGTAAATTTTGAAAGTAAGAAAAAGTTTAAACGTACCAACTAATTCGGATTTTTCATTTTTCTTTTTATTCTCAATCATCCTGAAGAGAGATATGGAGATTGTGCTGATATTCTGCAGACCTCTGTTCGATAATTTTTATTATGAAGAAATAAAAATTTGTTCAAACTTAAAATTAGTTTAAAAATGGGTGATAAAAACTTCAACTAACAAAATTTAAATAATATTTTCTTATAAAAATAATAATTTAATAATTAATATAATATTTTACAAAATTATTTGAATGACCGGAAAATCTTCGGATTTCGCAAGCATAGGTTCATTAATCTGTTATCTGACGATTGTGATAACAAGAAAGCAAACCGTTATTATTCGTAATTTATTTTTATACTGACTTCGTTTAACTATGTCAATTTCCTTCTTGGATTTTAAAAATGTACGACCAAAGAGAACATTTTACACATTTTATTTTAAGAGGTAAAAATCTCAACAATTTACATCAGGTTATATTGTATCTTTATCCGTTGAAGTGGTAACAGAACGTATAAATTCAAGGAACCCGGTGAAGATTAAAAAATCTAAATAATAACAATTTTCGAGGAAAAATGGACAATATCGAAATTTGTTAGAAAGAACATAAAAGATTTTCAACAAAAATACAATAAATAATTAATTTTTAATTTTAATCCAATTAAAATAAACAATTTGATTGTTGGACACGTAATTATAAAAGTTTCTTCTATAAAAATATAAATTACAAGGAAAATGTTTTCAAACCGTTTCTAATTGATAAATTTTTAAAACTAATTAATTAATTAAAAAGTCGGTTATTGTTGTCTAACTTTCCAGTCTAATATTGACAGTGTTCTGAAAATAATGGCAGACACGCAATGTCTTCAAAGGTTACATACCATTCACATTGCAAATTAATCAACATCAAGATCTGAATAATGACATAGGTTTTCTTTACTCAAATTAACAAACTTCGTGAAAAAAGAAAATTATATATTCATAAATAAATCAATAAGTAACATGGTATTTTCTTATTTTGACCAAAACCAATTACATAATATTGGTCTAACAGAAGTTATGGTTTCCATCTCTCAACTTCAAAACTTAATTAATCGACCCAAAGCTGATAAAATAAATTTTTAAATGAGGAAAACGAGATTTTTCTAATGATTTTTTATTGATTTAAAAAACTAAATAATTACATTTAATTAAACTAAATATTACACATTTTTTGATGTATTAATTGTTTAATTAAATTTTGTAGTTGATTTAAATTTTGGTTCAAGAAATGTTACAGGACCTGAAGACCGAGTAAAGATTGTCTTATAGAACTAGTTTTAAATGACGATTGCTATTCAGGTTCTCAAATTATGAAGGTCAGTCTCATATGATAAATATAAATAGAATAATTTTTAGTTCACAAAAAGGGTCAAGTTAAAAATCTGCCAAAATTAGAAAATTATATAATTCGAACTTTCACAGTTGACTGCCGGGTCAATTTACTTTTGGGTCAAGTTAAAAATCTGCCAAAATTTGAAAATTATATAATTCGAACTTTCACAGTTGACTGCCGGGTCAATTTAATTTTCAGTTGAAACTAACCACGTGTCTATTTGCTAGATATCAACATGTCATGGTTATTGTTAGAAAGTTGAAATAATTTTTTATGAGACGCAGAATCATATATTTATAACGCTATAAAAATAGGGATGAACGGGACTGGTCCATGGCCGTTCACTATGTCAAACCGTCGACGATCACAGATCGTCCCTGGCAGCCAAAGTGTTAGCGAAAAGTAGTCTTGTCAATATTAAATATATAATTGATTAAGACTAATAGACGTTTTAATTAAATCGTAAAAGTTTTTTAAAAAAATATTAATTAAATCAAAAATTTTTTTCTATATATTCTTTTATTTGTTCCTTATTACAATTTTTTGACAACTTTTTAAAATCACGATAACAGATAAATCATCAAATATATTAATTACTCTAATTCCGGTTTTAATTAAAACACTTGAAATAATTTTATTGAACAATTACTTTCTCAATTATTACAATGAAATTATTAATTTTTTATCAGTAACCTATGAACTTTGAAGAAATTCACAGAATTAAAATTCGCAAATAAGACTCAATATATATTATAGCAAATATATTAATTTCAAGCTTATCTCTAATAATTTATTATTATTATTATTATTATTATTATTATTATTATTATTATTATTATTATTATTATTATTATTATTAT
>JBBMKC010240745.1:0-10911 GCA_037834085.1 Bipalium vagum
ATTATTATTTATATGAGTAGTAGTAGTAGTAGTACAAATTATTGGGTTAATTCATAAGTTCGTGCGTTTTTAATGAAAATATTATTTAGAGATAAGAATCTAGCAATCAAACAAATTTTATTCAGAAAAAAGACCATTATGTTCAACTGTCTTAATCCAACAATGGGCAAGCTGTTCCATGTCACTCCGGTACCATGTTTTATCTTTGGAAATGAAAAATTCACGAAATCCATTTTCAACCTGCTTTATATTCTCAAACTGTCGTCCTCTAAGGAAATGAGCCATTGATCGGTAAAGATCGTAATCGCTGGGTGCAAGATCTGTACTGAATTCCTTTTAATTGGGTAGTTTTTTTTGCGTTACTCGCGTAGTATACGGACGAGCATTATCCTGTTGGAGAAGCAACCGCTTTCTGTTGACTAAAGCAGGATATTTTATGGCTAATTGTTGGTACATCCGATCAGGTTGAGCAGAATATAAACTCAGCAGTAATGGTTCAGCCATCTGGAAGTACTTCGATGTGTATAATCCCCTCAAAGTTCCACCAAACGCATTTTTTCCGAACCTATCTTGTTTTGGAACAGCCTAAAGCTTTCAACCATTGATTTCTCCTGTTCGGATTATAAAAATATATACATTTTTCGTCGCACGTGACTATGCGACGTATGAAGCGTTCATCATTTGGATTATTTAATAATTGACGACAGATGGATAAACGGCATTCAGCTTCAGAAACACGCTTGTATTGCTTGTTATGTTGATGTAGATGACAAACCACGGATAGTTGTGATATTCCAGGCTCAGCCAACAATATACACGTACTATTTGATGGATTCATTTGATGGAGACATTCTAATTTCATTTCTTCTCCGGGTTTTTGCCAAACAGTAACCCTTCCTTCTGACCCAAATACGTTAAATTTACACTCGTCAGATCAAAGAACTTTATTCCAATCGGTTAAAGAGTTTAACAGTTCTCTTACGCATGCAACTCGTGCTTTCTGATTCATCTTAGAAATTAAAGGTTTCTTCTGTGCCATACTCCCATTTATCTCTGTCTGAAAGTCGGTTTTTCACCGAAATTAATGTCACTTTGTTCCTTAATGATTATGCTCACTTTCTCAGCTGATGTTCGCCAATCTTTCTTAACAATTCTTTGGATTATTCGATCCTCATTTGGTGTTGTTATTTTTCGTCTTCCTCGTCTTGGAATGGTTTTCACACTTCCATCACAAGAAAACTTTTCCAAAATATATTGAAAGCTGGATTTTGGACATTTTAGAATATTTGATATTTGGCCCATACTATATTTCTCTTTTCTCATCGTCACAACAGCATTTCGGAAGTCATTTGAATATTCTTTTGTCTTCTTACCCATTAAAATATTCACTTCTGAAACAAATGTAGAAAAAATAGAAAAAAAATACAAGAATTTAAAAATTCACTAGTCTTACTTACATTAATAAAAAGTTTAAACAAAGATTTCTTTACTATTAAATATAATGTTATTTCCATTAAAATTTAAGGTCATACGGATATTTATTGTGCATTAATATCCATAAAATAATTTTAATTACGATAATTTAAATATTTTCTTGATAACAATTCTACAAAAACAAATGAATAAACGCAATGAAAATTAAAGTATTATTAACACCGAAAATTTATTTCATAAGTGTTGAATTTCCATATAAAAATTATCTTGAAAATATTTAAATATCATCGTACGGATAATTATTGGAGTATATATATACAGTAGTATACAGAGTTTGTATATACAAACTACAAATAACGTAATATAATTAAAACTATCTTACGCGTCTCTTTCTCAGCTTTCAAATGGTGTGCAACTTGTTAATATTTAAACAAATAATATATTTAAAATTTGCTTTGAAGTTTATATAGAAAAAACTCACGAACTTATAAATCAACCCAATATATAGGATCTAAGGAATTAAAATAATCAATAAGAAAAATATAGAAATAAAGAAAATTGTGGAAATAATTTTAAAAATATCATTTTCTTGAAAAATTATAAAAATTTATAAAAACCTTATTTTAAGACGTCTTCATTTTAAAAATCCAAGTACAAAGGCGTCAATCAGTTTATAGAAACACATTCAATACTATCTGACCAGCATTTAAATGGGAAAATAAGATGATCGTAATTAAATTGTTGTCACTGCTGAATGCAATATAAAAACAGAAAGCCGAATAAAGAAAATTGCTCAACAATATTGATCATCAGTATATTTACTAAAATGTGTTTTCATGATTATTAATCGTATGCAGCATGGATTGTAGGTCCGTGGAGTTTGGTCGCCTTTAGGCAAACCAAACGAGCCTAACTGAAAAACAAACTACATATTTCAGTTTTGTCTTTTTATTTCTTAACGTTAATAAAATTCAATGAAATTCAATTGTACTTTACAGATTAACAAAGTTCTTGATAGATAACTGACGAGCGCTGATTGATGTACAAAATAATTTGTATAAATAATAATTTAAAGAAAAAATAAATTAAACATAATAAAATCTGATAATGGAATCACATTAAATTTCATGTTATTTTTAATCAAAATATTTTCTTTCAAGTTTTGTGTACACCATTTCAGGATTTATTTCCATCTGACTTGACCATTTGTCTTTACCTTGTCCGCTTGAATCATGTCTCAATTTTTTTAATGTTTTATTATTTCATGGGAAAAGTGAAATTTTCAGATTGAGCAATGACTCTTTCATTAAAAAGAAAAAATCATTTTAATTTAATTTATAATAAATATAATTAATAATATAATTAATACATATTTTGAATAAAATTGAAAATTATGTACCGTAAAATATATTAAGTAATAAATAAATAAAACTATTAGTTACTTACCAATAAAAAGTGGTTTCATTTTCGCATTGCCTGATTCCCCATTCAGTCTGCGATAAATATTTCATATATTAATGTGTATTGTGTACATTTCAAAAAATATTAATAAATAAAATAATATTGTTCAGTATTTCATCCATCGCACAGATTTATGAAATTAATTTAGATAAATCGCTCATAAAAAAAGAGGAAAAACCTTTGTAGAAAATAAACTACTTCCATCCTTGTAACAATATACGATTTATGTGTCGTCGTCAAACCTTGGGATGTAAGCCTCAACTGAAATGCTTTACAACGGTTTCCCTACAAAGCCACTAAGAAATAAATGAATGTCTATTGTGTAGCGGTCACATGAACTGTGTCATTGAGTTTCAATTATTCTTTTCTAATATTAAATCTATTTGATTTATATCAATGAAGAAAAACAAAATTATACAGGATGCAGTTATATGTTTCAAAACTTTTTTGTTAAATTTTTCAAGATATAAACACTTATTAAAAATAAATAATAATAATAATAATAATAATAATAATAATAATAATAATAATAATAATAATAATAATATTTGATAATAATATTAATGAAATATAAAATACTTTTAAAATATAATATGAAATAAAGCACACTGGGTAGGACTTTGTTGGGATTTTCAAAAATCTTTTAATAAGTGCAAACAATTATTATTAATGTAAATTAGAATTCCAGTAAATTTAAATATTTTCCCAAATGTTAAGGTCCATAAGTCTTTATTTTTATTATAAAAAGTCTTATTGAATGTGAATTCTTATCTGAAATCTTTTTTGTACAGGTTTCCCAACAGATTAATGTAAGATTTGTTTAAAATTAAATAAAAATATTAATTCTTTTTAAAATAAATTTTTTAAATGTTTTGAACTCATCAAAAAAAGTTGTACTTTAAAAGTCAACTTCTTAATACCAATTAAACATTTATTAACAAAGTTTGTAATTAAAATAAATAATTTTTAACCGACGTTGGGAAAAGAAAATTAAAATTTTCAGCGAAATTACAATTATTCCAAAACCAAAGAATAATTAGAAGTTAATCCTTTTGAAATATAAATTCAAAATATTTTTTAATCTATTTTAAAACAAAAAATTGGGAATTTTTAAAAGTATTTTTTCTATTTTTAATTTTAAAAAATATTTTTTTGACTTCACTAATTACACAGCGGCAAATTTTGTATGCAATTTAAGTTATTTGATTTATACTGTTTATATAATGTGGATTTTGATGAAACCATGGCAACAAATGTTAAGGTTATTCATTTAATTATCTCATGAACAGAATATATAATAAATAAATAATTAATTTATAAAATTATGCATATCTACAAGAAATTTTTAATTAGGATCCTTTTTGAAAACAGTGAATATCAAACCTTTAGGGGTAAATGAGAGAAAAGTAGCCCAAATCACAGATTACTGTCCTTCACTAATGAAACCTCAAGGCTAAATCTTAGATTTATGCTCGAGTTTTAACTGTATTGAATTGAATTTTTATTTTATATTTTACTTTTTATGTTATATATTTTCACATTTTATATAGATATATAAGAATTATACGAATTATATAAAATATAAAATATAAAATATAAAATAAAAATAATATTTAAAATAAAATAAATATGTTTAAAATATATAAAATATAAGATTAAACTTCCATTAAAATATTTTAAAATTGAAATAAAAACAGGATATATAATAATAAAATGAACAAAAGGTGTGAATAAAATCAATAAGAATTTATTATTTTAATTATTTATTAAAGGCGGTCTCTCAGAGAAGATACAAAATGAGAAATTTAAAAGAACGAGAAAAAAATCAATAAAATATCATTTTAAAAATATTAAAATTAACAAAAGATTTATCCTTTTAACAAATCATTTTATTCAGTCAGTTCCACTCGAAATTAATACATTTTTACTTAATTGATTCCCGTGTGTAAAGAGATGGACAGTGTGGGGGTAATCCAGTTGAGAGGAAGCACGACATTGAAAATGGAAACGATGGAAATTACAATTTAGACAAAAAACACTAAGATTATGCCAATTTTTTTTGAAAAAAAATTATTAATCTCTCGGAATTTTTCTCTTCATTTTTTTCTAGGTCTCATTACTTGAAATTTTATTTATATAAATATTTTTAATATTTTATTTTCATCAAAAACCTCTGGTTAAGTAATTTATTATTTATAAAGAATATATTAATTATTAAATTAACAGCTTTGAAATATTGAGATTAATATATTTATATAAAATTGGTTTTATATTAAAAAAGATTTTTTTAAATAAATAAAATTAATAAAATGTATCTAAAAATCCAAATTAACAAATATTGTTGATGCAAAATACAAAAGGAAATGGTACTAAAAATAACATTATACAAGTATTAGGTTGTCCAGTATGAAATTGCGGATTTTTATATTAATTTTTTTATCGTTCTTTACTAGGCATGGTTGATCAACAAATTCGAATATGCATATTATACGTGTTAAAACTTAAGCACAATGCATCAGAAGCAACTCGAACCATTAATACTGCATGGGGTGAAGGTAATATAAACGAAAGAATATTTCGAAACGGGGACCTAAGTCTCCAAAATCAGGACCGCGGAAGACTCATGTCCCTCTGAAATAAGGCCCAATTGAAGTCAGCTATCGAAGAAAATACTCGAACAAAAATGAGAGAACTTGCTGAACTTTTCAATATGTCCAAATCAACAATTTCCACCCATCTAAAAAAGATTGGTAAGATTAAGAATCTTGATTCATGGATTCCCCATGATTTAACAGAAAATCAACAAAAATATCAATTGCAAATCTGTTCGTCATTAATAAATCGGAACCAAATTGATCCGTTTTTGTCTCGTATTATAACATGCGATGAAAATTGGATTGTGTACAACAATCGTAGACGATCAGCGCAATGGTTAAATGCTGATGAGAAGCCGAAAACCATGTCTAAATCAAGCCTTCACCCCAAGAAGACTATGATAACTGTGTGGTGGTCTGAGGATAGCTTAATACATTACAATTTCTTGAAATCAGGTGAAACGATTACCGCACAGTCATACTGTCAAGAAATTGAGACTATGCACACAAAGCTGATTCAAAAACAACCAGGTCTTGTAAACTGAAATGGGTCGATCTTGCTTCAGGATAATGCAAGACCACATGTTTCTAAAGTGACCTTACAAAATTTACATGACTTACAGTACGAAGTTTTGCCTCATCCAGATTATTCCCCAGATCTGTCACCTACAGATTACCACCTGTTCAAGCATATGTATGCATTTCTGGCTAATAAAATTATCGTGGACCAAGGGGCTATTAAAAAGGACATTGCTCAATTTTTCGATTCAAAAAGTTCGGAGTTTTTACCAAAAAGAAATTAAACAGTTATTATCTCAATGGCAACAGTGTATCAAAAGCGATGGGAAATATTTTAATAAAATTTATTTACAAACTGTTTTTGACTTTTTTAAAATATTATTGAAAATCAGCAATTTCATACTGGACAACCTAATAATATACCTAAACACTTATTTAAAATATAAAAAATTGAATTAATTAAAAAAACCCTTAATATTTTTTTAATCAATTGATATTTAAAATTATTTATATTTACAAAAAGAATTTTAAATATTAAACAATTAAAATAAAAGTTATATTTTTGAATGGTTACAAAATTAGGAAATAATGTGTAATTCATGTACAAAATACCACAAGTGTGAATTTTATTTTTATTTATTTTATAATTATGAAAATATAATAAAAATAATATTTTGATGAATGTTTTAACGATGGGAGGATAGATTATTCAGTTCTGAATCGATATATTAAAAAATATATATGACAGAGGTACATAAATCTCTGATTATGTAATAAATTTTTTATGGTCTCCTAATTGATCATATTAATTACTTAATTAACCAATCATTTTAGTGAAAAACTCTAACAAAAATAAATGTACATTATTTTGTATGTGAATTTACTCATGCTTTAATTTTAATAATTAACATTAATTAATAATTCTAAAATTATTTTTATTCACATTTCAACACTTTAAATTTGATATTATTATCATTAATTATATTATTTTATAATATAATATAGTTTTAAATTATAATTAAATTATAATAAATTAAATAAATTAACAATAAATTATAAATCCTTTCAAAATTGTAATTAAATAATTCTAATATTATAATTAATTTTATTTTAACAGTAAAATCATTTTTTTCGATTAAAATATTTATTGTTATTGATATTTCAATGTGAATATTGAATTTATTGTATGAAATCTGAAAAACTGACACCTGATAAACACGTTAATGAAAGGTTTCTCATCATTTCCAATAATGGCAGATTTATATGGCAAAGAACGTGGTTTATCCTCCGGAGATAACATGAAAATGTAATCCAGATATAATCCAATGTTGCATAACCTCAAAGCCATCCCATTAAACATTATTATTATAAATGCAATTAAACGTATTATTTATTGTATATGGATTTCGTCATTACAGGGCTATAAGTTTGTTTATTAAAATAAAATTTTTAAATAATTAATAATTATTTATAATTGTTATATATAAAATTTATTAAATTAAAGTTTTGTATAATTTTCTCTATTTGCAAAAATTAAGCAATATGAAATGTTTGTGATATACAATTATTATCATGTTGGGTTTACTTGACATAAATGGTTCAGTTATGGGACACGAATGGACCAGATTACAAATAAATTGAGGCCTAATAATATTATTATTATTTATTAAAAATTGTCTAAATAATTTCAAAAATAGGGAGCAATGAAAAAACAAAAATTTTTTTGAATTAATAAAGGTATTCTAGGAATATTGAAAAATTACTAAATAATTTTGTCAAGATAAAGTTGACAGAGATAAGTCGACTAAAGATAATATTGGCAATAGAAAGATGAAAGGGTTCATTACTTACAGGAATATTTGAGTGAAAATGGCAATTAAAGGTTATTTACAATTATTGACAGCATTTGTTGATGGCCGATCCGTAAGGACTTGACCAGCACCCCAACGACCCATTATATTTCTCATCTTTGGTAAGAATTATTATTTTCTTTTAATTTTTATTCCATTTATTGTATTGTATAATGTTGTATTGATTTTGATTTTATTTATTGTATTAGGTGAATAATAAGACAGTACGACGTCGGTACCAGAAATTCCGTAAATGAGATTTATCCTTGAAGATGCAAAATGAAATGCCGTCCTCCCAAACTTGATGACAAACATTTAAAAGCTCTAATGGAAGAGGATGCGCAAACAACTATAGGAAAACTTGTCAAACGTCTATATGTCAGTATTAGAATCGTTTCCAGTCATGTGAAGCAAATAGGTAAGACAAAGAAGCTGAACAAGTGGGTGCCACATGAGCTAACCATAAAAAACAAAATGAATCGCTATGAGATATGCTCAGAATTCATGTTTAGAATGAAAAACGAGCTATTTCTTCATCGTCTGATTACTTGTGATGAAAATGGTTGTTATATAACAATATTAAACGTTCAGCACAGTGGTTAGACATCCGTGAATGTCTCAAATTCTTCCCCAAACCGATTCAATATGAAATAAAGATAATTGTTATGGTATGGTGTTGTTCAAAAGGAGTGATCTATTACGATTACTTGGAATAGGGTAAAATTATAAGAGCCAGGAAGTACTGCTCAGAAATTGATATTATACAAGCAAGTTGAAAAGATTGTGTTCAACATTAATCGATAGAAAAGGCTCAATTCTATTGTGTGATAATGCCCGAAATCACGGATAAGCTCAAAAGCCTAAATTATGAAATTCAGGTTCAGGTCTACCAATTATATCGCATAGAAATAGAAAATCCACCAATTTGTTGGTAAAAGTGTGTTAACACTAATGGTTTTTATTTTCATCAATCAACCTTTTGTCTCGTCTGTCTTATCTTGTTTTAAAACAAATGTGCAAAAAACGTGCAAAACTTTCTGAACAACCTAATGCAGTTTGTTGTTTTTAAGGTAATTATAATTAATGAAAAATTACTGTCTTATTGTATCTATTATTTTTATAAGATTTATCAGAAGAAAAAGCCGGCCATAAGAAAAAGATATAAAATAAAACTTGATTAAATATTTAAAAACTATATTTAAGATAAATTTGGGAAAACTGTTTACATTCGTAAAGTATTTATTTGGTAATTTAATCCATAACTTTCATCAAGAATTTTGATGAGTCTGCAGGAATTAAATAATTAATTTTTATTAAAAAATACGATTATTTTATTCCAAAATACATTAAAAATTTTCAAAAATTAATAAATTTATTTATTTTTTCAGACATAAAAAATATTTTTTAGAAATAATTTTAAAGAAAATATGGCAATTTTCACAATTTTTCTCATTGCTCATATTCCTAACGAATAAAATGGAAATTACAACGAAAAATATTGTGAGATATTTTTAAATATTTATAATATTCATCATAAATAAAATAAAATTCTTTGAAATACCATTATGATTTTATTGTTTTTCGACCAATGAAAATCTCTTTTGTCATGAAAATCAAAATTACCACTACATTGAACGTTATACTAATTTTCGTTCAATCAACAAGTGAAGTGTGAAGCAAAAATGAAAAAATAAAAAAAATTCCGTGTATCAGTAATATTGTGATGAAGTTGATATATATTCAATGAAGACCTCAATATTGTTTATTAAAATTCATGCTGGATTAAAACCACTAAGCTCTTTGATATGGGGCAGAAGTAAAAATACAATTAATTTAATTATTCAAAGGCAGAAGAAAAAATTATTTTTTGCTTTTGTAATTCTTATTTTTATAAGTACAACCTTATATAAGTATGACGTTAAATAAGTCTTTGAGTAATCAGTGATAATGGAAATATTTGCAACTCATTTGGGATACCCCTCTCAACATGAAGCTGGTTTCGTCAAAAGAGGAAAGGGTTTTAATGATAAGGGTGTATTTTGTTACGTGATTACGTATCAACTCACAATATGAAGAACAAGACATCTACAAAACCTGATCATTTCGATTAGAAAATGTTAACTTGTTATTTAATCTGAATCGAAGTCTCCATGCCATCTTATCTTTGAAGCAGTAATAAAAAAAAGTCTCTCATTAAAAGGTTTCGGCGAGAAATATTAAACGTTGACTTTATAGTGGTCCATTTCATCACAACTTCCTCTGGTATGTCATTTCACTATTTTCCCAATTTTAATAAATCTTAAAGTAATATTCACCAATTTTTAAAAGTAAATTTACTTTCAAACGTGACATATTTAATTTAATACTAATTTAAAAATAATTACCATTTACAATTCAGAGTAAATTTTTTCAATTTTTAATTAAAAATATATTGAAATAATCAAAATATATTCAACATAAATTATTAAAATTATTTTTTAATGGAAATACTTTCCCTCAAACCAGAAACAAATAAGTAAGAAATTAAACAATTTTTTTATTAATATAACAAAGTCATTAAAATATTTCGAAAAGGTTTTTGCTTGTCAGAAATAATAAATAATTATATATTTTCATTGCGAATAATTATAGGTTTCTTTGGGTCCCTTTTCGATTTATTATCTTGCTGATAAAATGAATGTATAATGAATATATTTAATATCTAGCCGATGAAAGACATATATTGACAGATATTTAGAGGACTTTGGAAAATGTGTAACTATTTTGGATGGAGAGGACACCAAATATGAAAGAACAAGCTTTGAAACTTAAAATATTATATATGAAAAATTTTTTTTAAAATTAAATATCATATTTCAATTACCCTGGTCTCCAATCTCTAATTTCTATTCAAATTACTTTACATATCGCATTTTAAAATCCTTTACTTTCATCTTGAAGTTTTAGTAAAGCAATAAATATTTTGTAAAATTAAATATCGTTTAGATAATTAAAGTGTGTTGTTTTAAATATGAATGACTGATGATGAACTGATAATAGTTCGAAACATGTTT
>JBBMKC010240756.1:0-10910 GCA_037834085.1 Bipalium vagum
TTATTATTATTATTATTATTATTATTATTATTATCATTATTATTATTATTATTATTATTATTATTATTATTATTATTGATAGTAATACATTTTATAGTATATTATAATTTTTTTTAATTTATTTATATAGATAAATCATTTTTAATTCTATTAATAACAATGTTTGATGGAACAAAACCTGTTTAAAATCTGTTGATATCACTGCTTTTAAATTATATAAGTTTATCTGTTTATAAATAAGTGACCCATTGTTCTGTGATTAGCTTATCATTTGCAGAGAGTGAAACTTTTCGAAATTCCTTTCTTGAATTTAAAGCTATAATAAACTTGGCATTTCAACTAATATTTATCATAGTCGTGGAATATGTGATATATTTATAATTATTTGTTTTGTTTAGTCAAATGTAATAAGAATGATGTACACATTATTAATGGAATGTAACCATGACGTTCGAGCACTGTATTCTGAAACTTCAAGCAAACAATGTTAACTTTGTATCTGTTGAAATCATTTCACATTAAATGTTGCGTTAGTTATAATCTTGTGTAATAATAATTCAATAATCAAAGCAATAATAATAATAATATATTGCCTTAATCCCATTACTCAAACAAACTTTTCAAACTTGGACCTCATCTTTTTTAAAATTAAACTATTTACTTTTTTAAAATTTTTTAACATAAAAAAAACCGTAACATTAAAATTTTTAAAAACTTTAAATTAAAAAAAAAGTAATAATTGTTAATTTAGGCTTGAGGTCTTTATTTGAAAAAATTCAAGCAAACTAATGGTTCGAATCCCATCTTATAGCGTTTTTCAAAAGTTAAAAAAGTTATATGAGTATTTGCACTGCTTTTTTAAATTTGTAAACAGCTCTCTAATGCTTTCAAAATGGATATTTCGAATCATTCTGTTACATGAAATCAAAATTATTCGTCAGGTCATAAAGCTAATAAGAAAATCTAACCCAAAGATAAATTGATCAAATGACATCATTCGTGGAAAATGAAAAAGATACATTTTTAAAATGTTTTTATTAAAAATGCATTTTTAAAATTATTTTTCATTTTATCGTTACAACTATTTATCTAAAGTGAAAATTAAAGCAACTAATGAAATTATGTATGTAGCAATATAATTTATTGATATTGTCTAATTTCGTTTTAACAAAATATTTATTGGGTGTTAGTAAAAATATGAAAAGAGTCGCACATTTATGAGATCTTATGCATGAAAGAATATATTCATTGAAATTTGATGCCTAATGGAACGGAAACGAAACATACATTATAATTCTGCATGGACTGTGAATAGACGATTTTGTGAAAATTGACTATATACATATACAATTGAACGGAAAACCAAAGCGAATCAAAGATTGAAAGATCGAAGAAGTAACTTGGACTCAATCACCTACAGTGGATATTAGATGACTAGATCCACGTTGTATTCACTGATGACTCAAAAAATATTTTTTTTTATTCTCAAAATTTTTAAAAATAATATTTTTATTTATTTTTCAAGAATATTTCTATGATTTTAAATATTGGTCAGGTGATTAGATTTATACGTATTTTTTTTTGAAAAAAATCCAAAATGGCTTTATTTGAAAACATTTGTGACATTGTTGCTTTCCTTTTTTAAATATACTTATTATTTATAACCACTTTTTAACTAAAAATATTTAATATCCTTAAGATAAAGTTGTTATATTTCCATTTTACAAATATTAATTCGTCTACATTGTGCAGAATTATAAACATTTATCTCATCATCTTCTGTCACAATTATTTCTTTATTTGTTACTCTAATTATATTAATAAATCCTTATTTGCCTTTTAAGTTACTTTAAAATTTATTCCATTATATACTCACCACAAACATCAAAATATTTTGATTTACATAAGTCTTGATAATTTCATTTTACACGTAATCCTATAGATATTGGGAGTTGTCAAATATTTTTAAAATAAAACGGTTTATTTTAACATTCAAAATCAAGCATTAAACAGAATATCGAATAAGCACAATTAGATTTTGATTACTTTTTTATGAACACCGAATGCTGATTACTAAATATTGCAATATCACAATATGGAATATGGAATATGGAATTTGGAATACCCACACAATTAGCCATTTCCCACTACTTATATTTTTTCAAAGTTTAATTTTAATTTTTTCATTGATTTTGTAATGTTGATACATTTTTTAAAAATTATTGATTTTTTAAGTTTTTATGAATTTTGATTTTATAAATTTATTAACTCAGTACTTAGCTGAGTTAACTTCAACATAATATGCATTTGATTATTATAAAAATGATTGAAACCAGAGAGGATTTATTTTGAATTGAAGGTAATAAAAATTTTAAAACTTAACAACATTCATTTCTCATTTAAACTCTAAAAATCATAATAAAACTTTTATTAAAAATGATAAAAATATTTTGAAGGAATTGCCTGAAAATAATTTTATATTTATTGAAATGAAATTTGGAGATAAATTCAAAAAATATACATAAAATAAATTTAAATTCATTAAAATTGAATAAATTAGAAATATTCAATATACTAATAAAAGTATTTTTACTTTTCAATATGAATTATTGACATAATTAAGTATTATCTTAAATATATTAACAATAAATTTTGTTATCAAATTTTTATTAAAGTTAATTTTTTCACCCATTCAAAATTTTCTTGAAAGAACTTAAAATGAAATATTAATAAATCAGTCTTAATTACAAACAGAAAAAGTAATAATAGAAAATCAAATAAATAATATATTTCGCTTCAAGAAACTAAAGATATTAAAGAAAAAAAAACAAAAAGAATCTGAGTGGAAAAATGTTGGTTGGTAATGATATAAAAATTACCATTCAAATCACAATATATAATAAATATTAAAAATAATGATAATAAATATTTCGTTTACTTTATTTGCTTATTTTCATCCAAAAATTGAAATAGCAATAATGTAAATAATTATATTCCATATCTAAATGAATTAAATTTAAATAATAGAAATTTTCCTATTAAAAAAAGAAACATTTTTAATTCTAAAAACTTAAAAAATAAAATTTTTTTAATAATTTGAAAATATTTTTTCAAAATTGATCATCCATTGATTCCTGCTATCCTCATTTTGTGAATTAATTTCTGGTTCTATTTTTTTCTAATAATTCGCGTATTTTTCTTTCTTCATCGTTATCAAAATAGGTCATTACTACACTGAACTCATTTTCACTGGAATATTTATTTTCTTGTCTTTCTTTGCAACTAACAGTATGATCTAACACCTAACTTGTTCTATTGAAGAAAAAAATGTTCATCCAAAATGGAAAATGAAGTAACATAATTATAGAACTGTTGTCTCATTTCTTTAAACATTATCACAATTGTTTGGGTGTAATTCTTTTCTTCCAATGACACGAGATTATTATAACATTTGAGAATGGAGGACAATGTAGCGTGGTGGTGACATGAATTTTCATTGAAGACTTCCGTCTCCAAAGAAGATTATGCTTGGCAATTGTCAAAATTATTGTTAGTATGTGAAAATGGAGAAGGGTTTCTTTTTGCTTTTTTTCAAACTGACACGGATGTCTAGCCAACAGAATTTTTTTATACGGAAATATATAAAAATATTTTCCGTACAAAAATTTTTTATCACATTAATCTTAAATTGATTAATAACATAAATATCGAAAAAAAATTAAAATATTTCATTTCAAATAAAGTAAGCATTTACAATAAATAATTTTACAATATAATTATTATTTTTGTTTTCTGTAAATTTAAAAATTCTAAATTAATTAAAAAAATTGAATTTTTAAAAAAGTAGAGACACATATTGGGAGGGGGAGGTATCAGATAGAAATTCAATAAAAATTAAGTATTTCATAATTATACAAATAAATGCACATTGTGGTTTAGATTAAAGTTCTCTTTTGTTATAATTTTTTTAAAATTTAATTATCTTTTCTTTTTTTTTAATAATTTAATAATCACATTATCAAGATTATCATTTCCAGCTTTTATACCGACAAATATGTTATAAAAATACTGCCATTTTGCGAATATAAGCACCCAACGAGTATAAAAGCAACCATTAGTTTTGAAAGGAAAATCTGTGAAAAAGAAAATTTAATTAATATTTTGAAAGTTACATTACAATATATGACTTATTCTGTTAATATCCACGAGGAAAGCAAAATCCAAATTCTTCTTTGTTATTAAAATGTGGGAATGGACATTCTTTCTTATCCACAAACAGTTGAATTTCATTTTGCAAGTCATATTCTTTTTAACATGGCACCTATGCTCAACCATCGTTGCTCTGTGTAATAAAGTACATTACGTTATTCACTTAACAAATCCTTTAATAATTCTTACAGTTGTCGCTGATTTAGGGTTCGCTGTTTAAGAAAATTAACTTGTTTTTTGAAAACAGACAAATGGTGATAGTTTGTAAGTCTAAATTTTTTGAACAAATATTATGTTGGTGCATTGTACTATGGTTAAAAAATATTTCTATCCTTGTCAAGTTTTTAATATCTAAATAACAGTCCCTATAAAATCTAAAGTAAGTGAAGTGTATGATTTCAATTTCAACCTATCAATTAAGGATTGCCTTGGTCAAAAGTCCAAGTGTCTTCAATTAAATTTTGATCCAGATCCGTTCCGAAAATCTTCTTCAAAATATAAATGTGTTTGACTTGAAAACCCCCGAAATCATAATCAATTAAGTCATCAGGAACATCAGTGTCATGATAAGTTGAAACATCATCTTGGAAATATCTTTCATTCACTAATGAAAGGTGGAGATTTCTTTCACCATTCTCTCTTCTATAAGAAAGTCTTCAATACTGCTTTGAAAGTTCAGAACTTCATCAAAATCGGTATTTTTGACGGGCTTAAGAAAAAACTTTATTAAATATTTTATCATTAATTAAAACAAATAATTTCTGCAATATTGTAATTTTCGAGCTACCTTTGCAAAGAAACATGTTCCGGTACTCAGATCAGTTGGCAAGATATTAACCCCTTTGAACTTTAATAGAAGGTTTCTGAAGAGACTTGCTCTTTCCTCGATTAATTCACTGATTTTTCTTTTGCACTTTCCAATTTCGTTTTCATCACACAATTTCATTTGGGAAATCACAATTTGTAGTTTATTCGATCTAAGAAATTCTTCTTCTGTCAACGGACCCTTTGTAACATGACTTTCAAATAATCTTTCCTTAAACAGCAAAAAACGTCCTTGGAATAACTTGGTATTACCAAAAAGTATGTATTAACAGATTTCAGACGGGAAGCTATGGATTGCCAAGCCATGTCAACAGATTCTGAAGATGGACCCAATAGATGAGCCGTAACGTCTGTATTCTCAAGCATGGTGACTGTCTCTGTAAAAAACTGGACATTTTTCAGATCCCAGTCGTTATTTTCAATTACGTCTTTGAATAATTTTCTCTCCAATTTCATTGAAATATAAAACACTTTTTTCAAAGTTGAAAGATCAAACACAGACTTACCGTAATCAAAGGTCCAGTCTCCTTCGTTTTCATAATAGTTTTTACTATCATTAGTGAGTCTTAACAGACAAATCTCTTTAAGGTTACATTCACAAAATATCGACTCTTCATCAATGTTTCTAATGTCAAAATGTTGGAGGTCTGGAAAATGTTCCTGAAGATATTTTATGTTCATTAGAAAATATGCAGATTCATCTTTTCATCTTTCTGTTGAGAAAAGGCTTCATTTTCCAGACAGGTTCTTATATGGCTTCGAAATTTCACTAACTGGTTAAAATTCTCATTGGGGACAGGCTTAATAAAAAAATGATTTTAATCACTTATTCAAACAAACAATGGCATTAATATGTTAGACATCATAGTACAACGTTGCCTTTATGAACAAATGGCTCACTACACTGCGATCGACTCACAAAAAATTAATACCTTTGAAATTGATTTTCAAAGTTCTGAAGAGGTCTCCATTTGTTATCTTTAACTCATTAATTCTGGCCGTACATCTGTCAACCTCACTTTGGTCAGACAAATTCAATACAGAAACTAACAAGTGCAATGTGTCCTGTTCTCGAAAACAATGCTCCATCCCTTGGTTCTCTTGTCCGCAATTCAATAACATTTTTTCTCTAAGCTCTTCAAAACTTTTTATGAATGCTTCATCCTTTAGAGGTATCGTCAAAAGATGAGTCTTAACAAATTTCTTTGGTCTCCAAGAATTTTGGTGACATTGCCTATTACATTGTGACATGAATTTTCAAAATGAACAAAAGAGAACATTACCTGCGATGGATTTCTATGAATTTCTGAAAAATTAATTTCCTGGAATTCAGAGACATTTGGAACCAATCGCCAACGTTACCATAATTAGTTCTCTTAATAATTATATTCTAATCAATACTTTTTATAAATATTTTTTCCCTTTTCGAACGGTTCCAGATTTATACAATATAAAGATTGAAACATTTGACCTGGAATGGTTTAAGTTTTCATTATAATTGATCTTCACATTTGCGTGTAACCCTATGACAGTAAAGGGTCCTCCATAACGAAAATTAAGGTCTCCGAACTCATAAGCTAGTCGCAATTGTCAAGATTGATCTGGGCAAAAATTTAATTATTCTTCGTCGTCATCATTATGGAATGCTGCTACTAATCCTGGACCCACTCAAGAACCTAAACAATTAATCCAAACTAAATTCGGGTTGGAGAAAATCAATTCTCACATTTTTAATTTATATCTCATTATCATTTATTATCAATAAAAAAACCAAACCGGCAGTGAATATCACAATAGCGAAACTCAACATCAGTTCGAAAAGCCAAAATTACTCAAAATAAACAATGGCCATGGTTTGGTGGCCCACAAGTGCTATGATTCAGTACAGTTTCTTATATAAAAATACATTAAAATTATAATCAGTGCCAATTGGATCTTTAAAAATGCGGAAATATTAAATCTTGTAAAGATTAAAATGACTTTTTCTCTTTTACTCATCCATTTCGTGCACATTTAAGGCGTATATTTTATAAATTAACGTTTCCATCAATTAAGTAGTATCACAAATGGTTGCTAATGGATTACGGAGCACCAGAATTACGAAACAATTTGCTGACAGGCTTGCCTTTACCCGCTCTTTGAATGCCTTTTAAATATTTTGAAAATTTATCAGAACCTTAAACAACAACTATGGACGAGTAAGTAAAAAGATTCAGGAGCGTGAGTGATTGTTAATTTATAATTTTCCATTTATATTTTATATTTAACATCGAATTACTCGTTTTAAACAATACCATATAAGGTGCTATTTATTGTACATATTAAACTTTTTTCTTTATTATCATGTTAAACACATTTCCTCCATCATTTGTTTTGAGAAAAGCAATCAATAAAACCAGAACCAATGTTTTACAGAAATAGCTTTTACAAAAGAGCGCTGTATTCCAATTCTGTTCGGCGGTCCAAGTATGATGTACCCAAGACGAAATATGGAACTCCATATGATATTGGAATTGAAATTATTGCCAGAAACATTTTCAATCGCTGAAAAGGAATTTGGGTGATGAATATTATTTATATTTTGTAGATATTTTTCACCTTGATATATCCAATTTTGGAGAAAAATAAATAAATTTGACAAAATGTTTTTGATCCAATAATTTAGAAAAAAATAATTATATTTTTGTAGTATATTTATATTTATATTATATTATAAAATGTGCTTACATAAAATCAGAACATATACGAAAGAATAAAAATAAAATAATACAGAAATTTATCTTAAGTTAAATAAACATTATTAAATAAATTTATTTTATCACTTAATAAATTTATGCGAGAATGACTTCTAGTTTTGATGGTGAGCCAATCGATATTAACATATATCGATCACAACTTGGAAATCTTTTTGTTGAGAAATGAAGAATAGTCTTAAAATTGCAATTATCAGGTTGGATAATAAGTCTTTAGACTCTTAAACAATTTTATTAAAATATTTTTATTATTCTGATATAAAATGGTGGAGAATGAACCAAGTGAGAAATATTTACATCAATGCATACTGTTTCATTTTCGATCGGGTGTTAATGCAACCGTTGCAACAAAGAAGATTTGTGATGTATATGGAGACGCATTAAAAGTCACTAAGTGCCAACATTGGTTTCGAAAATTTTCAAATGGTGATTTTAGCTTTTCTGATAGAACTCGAACTAGACGCCCGGTTGTGTTTGATAAAGACGCTGTAAAAGCACTGGAGGAAACGAATCCCAAAATGAGTATCCACGAAATAGCAAAACCTCTTCAAGCTACTTGGTCAACAGTTCAAAGACATCTTAAAGAAATCGGGAAGATTTACAAGCAGGGTATATGGGTCCCACATCTGTTGTCGGAGATGAATAAAGATCAACGGCGTATAATTTGCACATCTCTTTTGTGCAGACAAAGAAATGATCCGTTTTTTAGATAGATTGTTACTGTTGACGAGAAATGGGTCTTATACAACACAACAAGCGCACCAAACAATGGCTTTCTCCAAATCAACTGGCCGTACCATATTTCTCTGTACAGGAACTGACTACTCGCTTTCTGGTTTTATTCATGTCACGTAAAATTCGTGAGACAGTACTTTGATTGACTAAAATGCGACCAAATTCAAATAGAAACAATCGATTATTTTTTCTATATATCTGTGGATAATTTTCTAAATATTTCTACATAGAAAAACATATATTTCGAAAATTTGTATATATATTTCTGCAAAAACTTGTAATAATAACGTTTTCTCCATCTAAATCAATTAATTCATAAGTTTTAGACTTATTTATTTATAAATATTTCTTGTGATCATTTGGCGTCACATAGTCAAATCGATTTTTATATTTATATATTTTTACTCTATCTAAAATTTGGAAAAATTTATAAATTAGTAACATAATGTTACATAAAGTTATTAAAAATAAAATAAAATAAATAATCGGATTAATTAAAAGAACACACACTAAACTTAATTAGAGCAGGGAAAGATAATCATATCACAACTACCAATATTTCCAAGATCCTTATAATCGTCAAACCACCAGCAGAACTTTATAGAACGGCATATGAAAAAAATTAACGAAACCTATCCAGTATTCAAGGCAGTACCAGCAAGAAACCCGCATAATAATAAAAGAAGGGACAAATTTTGGTATAAAAGAAACAACAAATTGCATTACAAGAAGAAAAAGGACCAGCAGAGATTCAACAGCGCTTAAGCCGAAAGAAAAAAACTAAACACTAAGTAAATCTTTGTTTATTTAAATTAACATCTGTTTATGAAAAG
The DNA here is from genome assembly GCA_037834085.1 of Bipalium vagum. Lineage (NCBI taxonomy): Eukaryota > Metazoa > Platyhelminthes > Tricladida > Geoplanidae > Bipalium > Bipalium vagum. Next base: position 9,356 of record JBBMKC010240756.1, read on the forward strand.
CATTATAATGTTTGTATTATTCACAAACAGTTAAATATATTTCCCGATCCAGGATAAAAAATATTTTTAACAAATTAGACATCTATACTTGGACTTCAATTTTTAATTTATGCAGATATCGAATGCATCAATCAAAAAATAAATGAAGAAAAAAGAAGGTATGCTCACAAAAGCGTTTGAGCATAAAAAGAAGTTCTCTTGTTCAATTCGCATGCCTCTTATATTATTAAAACATTTAGAAAACGTAAATATTTATTAAAATATTCAAAAAAGCAGCCAAATCCTAATTGCTTAAAACAAATATTAATTAATACTTTAGTTAAATATTAATCTTCTCTGTAAAAGTTATAAAATTATAAATGATAAAATGTTTGGGAAATAAAATTAAAAACAAAAAATATTTTTATGTAACTTCACTTTAAAAAATTTTGTAATATAATTTTTTAGTAACGGAAATTTATCAGTGAGAAATTCTGAAAATTCAGAAAATTCTGAAATATGGTTTAAAACTTTACAAACATAATTTATATTTTCACTGTTTAGGAACATTATTCTTTTAGGTAAATGTACTCTACCTATGTGGTTTAAGTTATTATATAAATAAATAAAGTTATTTTCATAGAGTTATTTCTTAAATTATGATGAAATTTATATTTTTGAAATAATTCACTGTACAAATTGAATTTCTTGAAACTATAAAAGCACTTTAAGAGGAAAAAATAATATTATTATTATTAATAAATAATTAATTAAAAATGCTAGGATTGGTTATAAATTAAGATCACAAACGAAACCAATGTTGAGAAAAATAAATTGGGTCATTTTTTGGTTTTGGAATGCCATTTAAATGAATAATAATAAATTGGAAAGTGTTAGTGTTGGTATTTTCTTATTATGTTGTGGCAGAGGGGTGATGGCTAATGGGAAATTTTGATAAGAAATTGTTGATTTATTCTTTGAATTAAAATCACTTGCTTTCAAATGGCAGAAATAACAATCATCTAAGTGAATTTTTTGCTCTCTCGATAGCATTTAAATTCCTAATAGTAGGTTGGCGCCTTTGGACAATCTCCACATCTATCGACAACGGATTATTTTGCTTTTGATGACCAGAAATATAATGGGAGCTTGAGAATTTAGAAAAATATTCAAAGTTTTTTACAAGATTATTCAAAAGTATTGTTAAGATCCTAAGTTGATGGATAAAAAGGATTTCTAAAGGTCGGAGCGTGTATATGACTTAGGTCTCAACGGTTGAAGGTTGCTTTTGTTCGTGTTCGACTTTAATTAAAATTCACTAAGAAAACAAATTTTCAAATTAATACTTATATTCAAATCGTTATCAAATTACAATATCGTTTATTAAATTACAATGATTGAGACAATTCTGACCGATTTCCTTTTTTCTTTAGTATCAAAATGATTTTATTAATTATATTTATTAATTATAAAAAATCCTCTCGCTCTTAGGCTCAGAAGTCCTCGATAAAGAAAAACAAGTGTATTTCACCGCCCTACTTAGCGTGTGAAATACGAACAAAAAACAATAAAAGGT
>JBBMKC010240767.1:0-10909 GCA_037834085.1 Bipalium vagum
TTTAACTTTTATTACCAAAATTACAAATTTGTGGATTTTTTAAAGGGGTGGACAATTCGTTGGACCAAACTGTATTATTAATATTATTTATGAAATTTCAACTTTATAATGGTTTATTGAAGGTTTCTAATTTTTTAATGGAATCTTTAAAACATTATGATATTAATGTCAATAAAGTTCAATTTTTGAGAAAATTTCATTGTTTTAAAATATTCTGACTTTAACAATGAATATTTTAGCTCAAAACAATAAAGAGAAATATTATCTGAACCGTTGTGGTATGTGGTCTTTGTTTTATTGTTTTCATACATTATACAGATTCAGTTTAATATAATAAAAAGTATTAATTTTAATTTAATTTATAAGATAAATGCTGAATAATATATTGTTGACAGTTAATTTTATATTGTGGAAAATAATTGACATTTATCTCACTTTATTTTTATCAGGTTGAGCAAAAGATATGAAAACCATTCATATGAAGGTGTGAAAAGAATCATTACAGAACTCTAATATTTTATTTCGCTTTTCACTACATAATCAACCGACTAAAACTTTTAATTCATTAATTCAATATCAATATTAAGATTTCATTTTCGCTCTTCTAAAGCTGGTATTTTATCAGGACTCTTATTTTATGTGACGGAAACATTTTTTGTTTAATCTTATATTTCCTCTAGAGTGTCCAGTTTCCAAGACGTTCTCCTGAAGGTGTCGAGGATCATATATCATATTACAACCTTATTAACAATATCGAAAAACGGTTTTTCTATCCCGATCGCAGTAATGGTATAATATTTTCATGGTAAAGTTTATAATTAATATAAAGTATAGTCAGTCATTATATTACAGGAATGATATCTTCACAGGAGTTCCATTTCAACAACGAACAGCGGTTTTTGAGAAAAGTGGAGTGATTTTTAATCTAGGGTCTCTTTATTCACAATTGGCTACAGGAACCGTACGTTAATTTTATTAAATTTAACAGAAATCTCCATTATAAATACTTATTTTCGCAATCGCTACCATTTGTTAATTTTACATACAAAAAGACTTAACAGAGCACAATGGTAACAGATGTAATTTTATGCTCATTTACTATGATGGATCAATTATAGCTTTATTATAAAAAATAAAAGTCAGACAAAACAAAATTTTTATTTTACTTCAGTATAATTTTTGTAACGGAATTATTGAAATACTCACATAGGTGAAATATTTGTTTTTTCTGGTGAGATGCTTAATAAGGTCTCTTTGCATATTGAATGAAGAAAAAAATGATAATCTGAAGTATAATAATTTGATTATATAATAATAGTTATACTTAAGGACAAGAAATAATAATAATAATAAAAATAATATTTTTTACATGACCTAAAATAAATTTTTTATTGCTTCTGTCTATTAAAATAAAAAATATATAAAATTTATAATATATTTTATAATATTTATCTATATTTAAAATTTTTATTTATATTTAAAATTAAAATATTTATTTAAATTAACGAATTTATTTTATATTTATTTATAATTTTTTACAAATATTTTTCCCAATTATTATTCCGGACTAATTTTCCTAAAATTCTATTTTAAATCTCCATCAAATTTCCACAATATTTTTATTTTTTGAAATACTTTTTTTATCTGTTATTTTTAATTAATAATTGTGAAATTTTTGTTTTGCTGAAAAGTCTGATATTATAAAGTTTTTTTTTCGTGAGCAATTATTTAAAGTTGCTTTAAAAAGATTATCTGTATTTAATATTTGCCTGATCTGAGAACTCAGTTCAACTACCAGAAAAATTCATTTATCGATTTATATGATATTAATAATTATTATTTTATTAATGCCATTACATTGATTTAATAAAGGGTTTGAATTAAAATGAAGATTATTATCTTTTACGAAACTTTTTAGTTAAGTTTTTAAGCTATTAATAAATGAAAATTTAAAAATGTAATAGGCATAGTTTTTTGAATAAATTATTACAATATATTTTTGTTTGTTCACTATCAAGAAGTCTAGACATCATTCAATTGTGTGAAGTTTCAAAGGTTCAGGGTTAATAAGATACTTCTTGATATTTTATTCTATTTGTGATTGATAGCAGAGTATTACGGTTTTTAATTATGATATTAAAAAATGAATATAAAATAACATTTTATATTATTATTTGATTTCAAAACATAATTAATAATTATGTTAATAGAATAATATATTGATTTTTAAAAAAATGATAAGAAAATAACTCAAATCAATATATTTCTGAGGAAAAAAAGAAAAATGTATCTATTACTTATGAAAATAAAAAACATAGTCATTCAAATTATAATAATAAAAAAAACTCGTGATATTTATTAATATTTAAAAATTGCTTAACGAAATTTTAAAAATAATATTTTGGCTTAGCGATATTTTAATAATCATTTTTATTAGTAAAAATAAAAAAATAATAAAAATTGTAATAATAATAATAAAACTTAAATGATTTCTATTTTTTTTTAAAATTGTAAAACAAAGATTGTTTATGTAACAAATAATTGTTTAAAAGCTTTTTAATCAAAAATTTAAAAATATTTTATTTTCCAAAAATTCGTATTTAATTTCTTTATATGAAACCGTAAATCTTGGTAACTTGAAGCAATTTTGAGTCTTGAGAAAGAACCTCAATTTAGTTAGTTTAAAAAAATCATTTTCCAAAGGGGTTTTAGTACCTTACGCAAGTCAATAAATGTCATTTCTGAGAATAAGTACAAAAAATAACATTTGATAAAATATTCTTAAGTAATAAACCTTGATGTTTGGCAATCGATAATAAAAATTATTTTTATTAACCATAATTACCAAAGTATTTTTCATCAAAGTTCATTTGAGTGTATTTTTAATGATTTTCGTCAATGACAGATTATCTACTTGTAAAAATTTACAATTTATTTTTCATTAAAAATCAATTGGCAAAAATTAATTTTTTGTGAATATTGATTTGAAAATTTTTCAATGAAAAAAATTCTCATAACAATAAGAAATATTGATAATTTTTCTTATCTAAATAAATCTAAATCCATTCTCATATTTCTATATAACATTCACAAAGTAATTTTTAATTAAAATTTCTAATTTTCAGAAAAATTGGAATAATAATTTCTCAATTAGAAAAAATTATAAAAATAAATAAAATAATTTTTATGTGCCAGCAGTAACTGTGTATTTCACAGAGCTGTGTTCTGTTGATATTCTGCTTATGGTATGTAATTAAAGTGCTAAACCTATTATTTTTAAAATAATCGACACTTAAGTCTGTATTCATTGAAAAAATCGTATTTAATGATCGCTCATTTTGAAAATCAATCGAAAATTATAATGACCTTTTTTAACATCTTTGTGCCATTATTTTTTGAAGGGTCAAATGTTTTAGAAACTTTTATGTTGTACATGGTGACAAAGCTAGTACATTATGGTTTAAAAATTTTTGTACCAGTGAAAATGTAAGACATTTCAGTAATTCAATTAACACAGGATAAGACAACCAAGATTTATTATAAATTCAGATAGAACAGCATCTAAGCTTGCCAAGAACCCAAATATATCAGGTTGAGTCAAAAGTTATTCATGTTTTTAAGCAAATACTTTATTTACAAAATTTTTAAACTCAGATCACATTAATCCTCGAAATATTGTCCATCAGTTTCTATAACTCGAAACCATCTTTCTAACTATTGCTCAATTCAATGGCGATACCACTCATGTTTTTTTGAGGCTAAGAATTCGGCTATTCCAATTTTGAGCTTTTAGTCTGAACCAAAACGTCTCCCTCGTAAAAATGTGAGAGAGACCGAAACATATGATAAAAGCAAGGAGCGAGATCCTGGCTTTAGGCTAAATTGGAAATGACTTTGATGCCTTGCAATTCCTGAATTTTTCGAAACACTATTCGTGATGTATGAGCTGGAGCATTATCATGCTCTACCGCGATTCAACGATGCTGGGTAACGAGTGCTCAAAGCATCATGAACTCACAATAGTTGTACAGCATAAGGGTTACCATTGATAGCTCTACCACCAGGAACAAGTTCCCAGTGCACAGACCCCTCGTAATTCCACCAAGCTCACAACATTACTTTCTTTTCAAAACGATCTGGTGAAACTACTTGCTGAGTTGGCGGACCAGGCAAAATCCACAGCTTATCTCTACTAGAATTACGGAAGAAAACCATCTTTTCATCTCCTTTAATAATGGACCTTCAAAAGCAGTTGTCTTTTGGATTCTGGAGTAATTCCACCTGATCCCCAAGACCGGTATTTCCCTGATAAAAGCGAAGAAACCATCACTGAACCGTATTTTCCTTGAGCACATTCTTGCCTTCCACGTCGCAAATTTCTCGAGTCGCAGCGGCAGCTGATAGACCTTTTTTCCAATAATAACGTAATAGGATTCGAATTACTGCTTTTTCTTCAATCATTCTAACTGTAAAAATAAATGAATGGGATTTTATAAATTTAAGTTTTAAAATGTAATTACATTCTCCTTTTCAAGGGCTTTTAAATGATACCAAAATTTTTCAGATGAATTGTGAGATAAATTGAAAATTAGTCGGAGATGTACCTCGGCGGTCAGAGCAGTGCATGCACATGTGAAGGTCCCGGGTTCGAATCCCGGTATCTCCGATTAATTATCACTAACATGAATATTATTATTAAATGATATGGTAAAACAAGAACTTTAAATAACTAAAAACATGAATAACTTTCGACTCAACCTGATATTTATTTGAATAGTACGATTTATAGATCACATTTATATTTAGATAATAATTTGATATTTCTTATTGAAACCATAATGGCTAAAAGTATTATAAATACTCATCGGACACTGCTTATTGTATGAGTATGATCAAGGCACCAAAAATAAAGAGGCCTCACGAAAGATTCTGAAAATCTATTCTCATGAAGGATTTTCCGTTAGCCAATGCAAAAAATTGTTTAGGAAAATTAAAGATAGCAACAGAAGTCTTGAAGATCTACCAAGAACAGACAGTCCATCTGTCATCGACGTTGACAAGATAAAATATTAATTAATAAGAACCCAAAATAAAGTACTGAAGAATTAACCACAATTTTCGATTTTCATGCGGAGACGATAAGAATTCACTTACATGAAATTGGGAAATCATATAGATCCAGAAGAATGGAACCACATAATTTATCGGAAAACCAAAATTGTGTATTACAATGTGTAATAAGCAATTCCCCATAAGACAATATTGAAATCTATATTGAAAACAAAAGTGGGTTAATTACACTAATCCTGATCATCGCAAGCTATGTGCTGAACAACAACATCTTGAAACCTCAAAACCAAGCCTATTCCCACAAAAGAGGTTCTATTGTCTGTTTGGTGGGTTTGTTTAGGAGTCCTTTATTGAAACTCTAGTTTACTATTTTCCTTCTTACTTTTCATGATTTTCGAAATCTAAATTTATTTCAAAATATAAGGTAAAACAATTTTTACATCATTACAAGATATACTAGATTAAAAGCTTCAAATTGATATTATAATAAGTGGTTCGAACAATTAGTTTCGACGATTTTTTTAAAATAAGGACCTCACACCTAAATTAACACTTATTAAATGTTTATAATCTTAAGTTAAAATTATTAAAATTTTTATGTCACAGTTTTTAAAGGTTAAAATTTTAATGTAAAAATTGTAAATAAAAATGGCATAATAGATGTTACAGCAGTATAGAATGACCTGTTCAGTGGTTAGATCATAACGAAGTTCCAAGGTACTTCTTGAAGCCAAAATTGCAAGAAAAAAACCGCAATGGAGATGAGGAAGTCTGATTTGTTCCTAAAATAAATCGAACTCTTATTACACGTATTAGATTTTCATTTTTTTCTGGTCAATTTCTTCTGGGAAAGGACTTTAACATTTTGGACTTAAAATATCTATTAAACATTAATTAATGAATTTCTTTGTAGGGAAATATGTTTACAACCAAATACTTCTTGTTACTCGTCTCTTATCAGTTTAAGATTAAAAATCAAATATCACATTTTTATACAACAATCTAATAAAAAAATCACACATCTCTGTACACCCGAAAAAAAATTTTGAGTCAGTTGGACGTTGCACCTTCAGATTATCATTTATTTCGATTTTTGTTAAATTTCTTGTATAACGTCAGCTAATGAAGTAAAAAAATTCTTAGTTTAGATTTTTGTCGTTAAAGTAAATGTATAAATTTTGAGTTGTGATGCTACTAAAGTAAGCCATAAGTGCAAAGATGAGCCAACCATTTTTACGATGTCTGACTTAAAAATATTTGAAAATAAAGAATTTTTGGACATGTTCAGAATTAATTTTACCTTTCTTATACTTATTCTTATAATTTTTAGTGCTCTCTTTTTTGGAATATTAATTTTGATTTATAGTCTGTACAAAATGGTTTATATTTATGAGATCATATATATTTTCCGAATTTCGCTTACCAATTAAAGCATGTTTCGATAAAAATACAACATATTATAAATCCAATATTTACTAAGCAAATGAATATATTTAATCTTTTTTATATGTTATGAATAAGACCTTAAAATATCCAAAAACAACAATAATCATGTCTTAGATCTTTTCTTGATGTGCCTCAAAAAATTTGCACAGTGCTTTTATTAAAAATATTAATAGCAGCATATACCCTTCTCGCTTGAAAGAATCAATTTGTTCATTAGATCCTGGTCTCTTGTCATTTAATGGCTGCCCAATAATTCTCGACTCATCGAAGTTTTGAACTGTTGGAGATGTGGTACCAAACTGAGATGCTAAGTCGTGAACGCTTAGTTTGAGATTTCTTTGAGGGTTCATTGTAGCCAGATGTTGGCTGCTTTTACGATCTCCACCACTTCCAGGCTTCCTGTCTGTTGTCCCCGTCTCAAGGCATCGATTAATTACTCGTCCAACGATACTGGGAACAATTCCTAGCTCTCTAACGATATTTCGTTTTGATTTATGTGGGGTTTCGATGAATTTGCGCAATTTTTTTCTCTCGATTTTCTTTTTGCATAGGTCGTCTTTCAGCAAGTAAATTCCAAGAATGCCAATTTGACGAATTCTTGTAGGCTAAGAGTCAGCAGTTAAAAACTCAAATCAATTTCAGTGATTTCATGCACCACTTTAGAATATACCGCGTTTTTAAAATGTTGCATTTTGGATCGCCACATACTTTATAAGATCTAAATAATAAATTTATGAAACTATTTTTGCGAAACGAAAATCTGACCGATACAGAAAATTTTAGAAAAAAACCACACAATCGGGATTAGAGGATTCACAGAATAATTTCCTGAATGCCGAAGCGTGCTTTATGCATCTTAATAAAAATTTCGTCAATCCTCCGAGCGTCGATATGAAACCGAAAATGTTGCAGATGTTGGCCAATCTGATGAAAGTAATCCTAATTGATTTAAAATTATTATTTTCATTAAATATATTAGAGAAAATAATTATTTTATTTTTGATTTCTTTTCACGATTTAATAATTTTCTAAATTGTTTTTTTTACTGTATATAAAATGATTTTTAATCTTTAAGACTTAAATTACCAAAATACCTATTACTGATTTAGTACACTTAGTTCAGTCATCTTTTATTATCGCAATAAGCTTATCACTTTCATTTGTGACAAGAACCTTTCTACTTAGAATTACTAGAGTTTTAACAGTATATATAAATTTGATCAGATCACGTCATAAATTTTTGGTCACAGATTTTTAATGTTTCAGATTTATGACGCAGTTCCTTTTTTATATTGTGATATCTTTTAATGATTATGATTATTAATAATTATTAACCTTCAGTATTTTTCCCTATCGAAACACGGTACATTAAATTGAGAATTTTATTTAATATTATTAAAGAAATTTCTTTACTTTAGGTTCAGTCACTGGAATGTAAATTTTTACTTTTGATAAAGATTAAAATGAATGAAGATAAATTCTCGAATTTGAGAGTTCTTGAATTGGTCACTGAATCTTACGCGGTTTGAATTATATATGGATCTAGAAATTTTCTTATCAACGAAACTGTTCAGATCTCTACTCTATTCGACAGTGTCTATAGCAGTCTCAATTTGGAACTCCTTCAATATATTGAACATATTCCTCAAGCATGGATCAATCTCTTGCAGGTCAAGGCCAATTATTATAAAGCTTTAAGTTATAAAATGCTCGCTCGCAGATATATCGATCTCTCTTTGTCTGAAGATGTAGTGGCTGAAGAAACAATTGGTAAAATATTTATTATTCTTATCATTAAAAATCATTTTAGAATATAATCTATAATAATAATAATAATAATAATAATAATAATAATAATAATAATAATAATGAATCTATAATTTTTTAATAATTTTTCGATAAGAAATGTTTGAATATTTCGACTATGGAAAGGATTCTTTTTTACCCAACTTTATATATATATTTACTTGAAACTATAGAATAAAATTTTCTATACGAGACAGGTATACACTGTTAGCTGAAGTCAATGTGAACCAATCTTTCATAGGATTCGGCGAAAAACCAATAAAAACTTTATATAAATAATCTAACAAATATCAAAAATATATTTTAAATAAATTAAACTATCAAGTTGAAGAATAATTCATGAGAGTTTCTTAAATAACTTTATTTGAATACAAAATAAAGGAATATTACACAATTTATTATTAACGAAATTACAAAAAATTAGTCAACAATAAAGTCTCCGTTGTTGTTGATAACTTCCTCCCATCGTTCAATAAGTTTGTCAATGCCTCGACGATAAAATTCCTTCCGTCTGGACTCAAAGAGTTCATCCAACCAAGCTCTCAATTTCACGACATTATTGAATGATACGCCACGCAAAGCATTCGAAAACGATCGAAAGAGGTAAAAATCCAATGATGGCAAGTCTGGCGAATATGGAGTTGAGGCAACACTTCCTATTGGAGTTCTTGAATCGCTGATTTGTTCATATTGGCGATGTGAGGATGAGCGTTATCTTGCTGCAGGAGAACACTGTTTTGCTGATTTGGTCTTTTTTTGCTGAATTGCTTTCTTAAGTTTGTGAAGTTGTTGAAACATAAACTATTTGGTTTTGTAAAAGCAATTCATGATGGATTATGCCTTCCAAGTCCCACCATACAACGAGGATGGAGATCTTGTTTTGCTGGAGAAGTTGCACTTTTCTCGGGACTGAGCCATTCTTTAAGCCGCTTCATATTGATGTATATGTACTATTTTTCATCTCCAGTAAAGATGCGGTAAAGAAAACGCTCCTTGTGACTCTGTGTTGAACGGTCGAGCAAGCAAACTGGCGGAAATTGTGATGCGGTGATTTCTAATCTGTTTTTTCAGACAGTGTGGAACCCAAGCGCTGAGTTTCTGAACCTTGAATGAAGGTGGTTCAACACCGTTTTTTGGTCACAATTCATCTGCTCCGCTAATTCTCTAGTCGTTTGACGATTTTTCATCAAACACAGTTGGCCAACCACTGTGTGACCCGTCCTTCAGCCCAAAATTGCCGTTTTTAAAGCGCGAAAACCAACGTCGGGTGGTTTTATCCAGGCATTGTTTCTTTGTTATAAACAGAACCGATTTCATGAGCAGCTTTGGCGACGCTAACACTTCGATTAAATGCGAATAGAAGATGGTGTCGGAAATGCTCAATTTTATCAACCTGAAATTCCATTTTATGAGCTGAAAATGATAGCAAAATGTGTGACCCATCATATTATGGCTTCATACTCAACAATGTTGAGGTAATTGACATGACGTGCTGTAACATTTTTACTTCCAGACCAAAGAATTGGTACTTTGACAAAATTCGAAAATTAGCTGATAGGCGGACAACGGCTCTATCAAACAATGTACCGCATTTTGATGATTGATAACTTATTCTTTTTGTAAAATTTTATAAAATAAAGATTTTCTCAAAAGCATCATCTATTATTGGACAATCTAATATAACAGATTTTTAATTTTATCTAAGTATATTTCACATATTCTTTTATATTTAATATTTTTAAAAATATTTTTATGACCGAAAACTATGACAGTACTAATAAAATAATTCTTGCTAAATTTCATGATTAATTTTAAAGGTAAAATAGATATTGAATAAAATTGGTTATTCTAAACAATCAAAAATATGTTATTAAATAACGGAAATGATAAGATATTTTTTTGAAAGAATCTGTTATTTATTTTTTTAACTGTTAACATATTTTTTCAACAGAAGATTTAAGTGTAGAACTCAAACAACTTATTAAGCCCACAAAGTTTCCAATTCATTTACCATCAAATAAACGCGAGGCGATAGGCCTCTCTAAACTATTGATCAATGAGGCATTGCCTATGATTGAAGAGTCCGTGAAACTTTCTGCTATGAATAAATTCTTGAGATGCCTTGATGACCTAACGTCTTTTTTGAATGCAGAACACAAGAAGTAATTTTTCTGTCACCCATTTATTATGTAATTCTTATTATATTGTACATTCTCTATATTATTATTTGTTTTTTAAATTTTCACCAATATTTATTGATTGTAGTGAATTTGACCATTTTTCTCTAAAGAAAATAATAAGTGCTAATACAAATAAAAAAAATTTCAAATTTATTTTATTCTCATTTGTTCACGCAAGAATTTATGATCTGTTATATTTATGATCCAACTTAGATTGATGTGAAATGTGGTATTTTATTGAATAATAAAATTGATATTCAGTAATTTGAAGACTAAAAATTATCATAATTTATTTTGTACATTTTGAACGTTAAATACAATGTTATTTTCATTTTGTCATTAAAAATTTAAATCAGTTTTATATAAAGAAAAGTATGTATTACAAAAATCCATTACAAAATAAAACA
>JBBMKC010240777.1:0-10909 GCA_037834085.1 Bipalium vagum
TATTATTATTATTATTATTATTATTATTATTATTATTATTATTATTATTATTATTATTATTATTATTATTAATCCTTGGATTCTCGCTGAGAATTAATTTAAGAAAACTCTTGAAACCTTATATGAACTTCAACCATTGAAAATCTTTTAAACCCGATTATAATAATTTTGCTTTAGCTTACGGTTCTACCGGAATCTGTTCAAGATCCATTAATATTTGCCTTACCTGATAAAACAAGATTATCTCTGGTTGATTTCCCACTACATCTGCCATTGGAATTGTTGGGAATTGATACCTGTTTGAAGCTCCTAACAGCAATAATCTTGGAGCAAAAGGTTGTTGTTCAATCCAGAGATTACAATGCACTTACGATGTCTGTGATGGCCTTTACGGCTCTTCTCTATCCGTTGCAATATATGTTTCCCGTCATTCCTTTACTCCCCACATGTATGCATGATGCAGAACAAGTATTTCAATGATGATTTCAATTGCTTATATTCACATTTTCCTAAGTTATTATTAGCACCAACTCCTTACCTTATTGGATTACCGGCAAGTTTCCTCTCATACAAAAAAGGCTTTCAATTGCCCCTTGACGTGTGGCTAGTGGATTTGGACTCCAATAAGCTTGTTAGTAGTGCGAATAGTGAACCATTGCCAGTACTGCCGGAACCGGAGCGTGCGGAACTTGTTCAACATTTGCAACAAGCAATGGCTAGTATTCATTCTGCGCCACCAATCAACAATCTCGATCAGTTTGATAATACGGGACTTATTGTTCCACCACAACACAAAGAGCCACTGCAAGCAGCCAGTCGTCCACTTATATTTGGAAACGATGTCGATAGTGTTGATGTGGCTACTCGAGTAGCTATGGTAAAATTTCTCAATTCATCCAATATTCTTGCTAATTTTACGGAACACACTCGTACTTTACGTCTTTATCCTCGTCCTGTTGTCATGTTCCAATATCTGTCTTTTATGAAATCTCGTAACTCTATGACATCTTTTACAAGACGATTGGCCAGAACTCAAGCAGTCGAGTTCTTGGCCGAATGGAGTCTTTGTCCAGAAAATGAAGTTTTTCAAAGAATACATGCTGGTCTCTATGATCCTGCTATAATAGGAGACAAGCCAAAATGGTACAGTAGCAGTCTGATAAGAAATGACTTTAATGTTTGTGGACCAGTCGAGCAATGTACACTTCATTTTAACTGGGATTCGAATGATCAAATTGACTCAGATGAATCAAGTGGTAATGAAAATATAATTTTATTATTATTAGTAGTAATATTAATATTGTATAAAATGAGTTCAATTATAATGTTTATAAAAAAAGCAGTAAAAAATGGATAATGTCTTAAATTGGAAAATTAATAAAATAAGTTTAATTAATATATAATAATAAAAATTAAAATTAATAATAAATGATAATAAATAAATAAATAAATAAATAAATAAAAGAAATCTTCAAAGAAAGCATCGCCAGTTTACAATGTCTATTTACTTGTTATTATAAAAAGAATATTTTGTAACGATAGTCCTCAGTTATTTAGTCAACATTTCTAATCTTCACAAGTTCGAGCTGAGACAAAATATTAATTAACATTGTGATTAGAAATATTAATTTAAATCGGAACCGACAGAGTAACACTGATTTCTGTTTCTTCAGCTGTGAATATCAATATTACAATTGATCCTGATCAAGGGAATACTCTTTTTCTTCTTCTTCTTCTTATTATTATTATTTATTATTTATTATTATTATTATTTATTATTTATTATTATTATTATTTATTATTACTATTTATTATTGTTATTTAATGTAGTAGTAGTAGTGTTAATATATTATTTATTTTTGATTTTAAAAAATAGAATTAAAATCTATTGGTTTATATTCCATGAATCTAAGTTTTTTAATAATAAGTTTTCTGACATCACAAATGTGAATAGTCAGGCAAATTTAGCCAAGCCATGGGAATTCTATATTAGTTTAATATTTCTTGATACATTTAAATTATATGCAGTGGCCACTGGGTTATTTAAACACATTGGTATTTCAAAAAAATGGGAATAACTCATTTCCAGACAAATTTACTAAGATTTATTATATAACAAATCCATGATTTTCCAGTTTTGTTTCAATTGGATTGTTTTTTTCACAACGAATGATTTTTATAGTGTTGTTTAGCGATTGAAATAGTTCGATACTTACATTTTCGGTATATGTTAGAAGACTTCTCAATATGTTTAAAGCTTAATCTACAGCTTAGTGTTTAGGTTTTTTAGCAATGAATTCTTCCCTATCTTTTTCTGGATGATTCATATTTTCAACAACTGTGGCAACAGTCTTATCCACTGTGACTTTTTCTTTTATGAAGGATTGCTCAAAGTAGCAAATTTTACCAAAAGATGAGGTTGTTTCAGAAGGTTCTTGCATTTTCTTTCCATAAAAATATATAAACACCTGAACCTTGCTGAATATGAACACAGTTGATGTTCTTTTGACCAGGTTTGACTGTATATTAAATGTGATATCATTTTTAGATAATTGGTTTGAATAATAAAATTGATTGAAGACGATCTGAATGAAAAAGAACGAAAAATGTTTCAAAATTGTATTATAATAAATACAATTTGGTATGGTCAGCAATGTTTATCTGAAAAGTGTCCAATTGCAAAAAAACAGAATTATTAATTTATATTGTTTAAATTAACTTTCTCAACGAGGTGCTGTAATTAAATTTTAAATATTAGGTTTGGGAATAAGTTCTACAGTACTTACAAAATATTAGAATATAATTAATATTAAATCTAATCAATAATAATATTTGAGCACTGCTTGTTTAAATATTCTCAATTCATTATATTCATTAATGCAATTTTTGAAAATCCATAAGATATAAGTAAACCATTTAATAAAATAATATTAATAAATAAATAATTTTAGATGAATTTGAATAGAAATGAATTGCCAATTTTAATCTTATTCTTTATTGTTGGAAGTGCGGACTTTCTATTAGGGAAACTGCAAAAAAAGTGTGATTCTGAAGGTGAAGTCACATCATTAAAATGAAAATTTGATTTTAAAATTAAAAAATCCCATGGTCTGATTACACTTCTTAGAATAAAATAATAAAAGAAACTTTGTTAATATTAATTAAATTATTTTTTTTAATTAATTGGTAATTTTTTCAGATTTAGAAGCAAGTAGTGATGAAGAGCACGATACCAGTACTTTGTCATCATATTCGAGTTACAACGATTTTCTGTCAGATATAGTCGATAGTGGAATAAGTAGTGAAACATTTAAGTCTAATGAAGATCACGAGCCATCAGAAATGGAGAAGCTCTCAGTTGTTCTGGAACATGTATTCTGCGCAGCAACTGGATCTTTGAAAGAAAAAGACGATTTATATTTACTCTCTGATAGCAGTGTTGATGAAGACAGCGTAAAGGGAGATAACGAAAATAACACATCTTCCGACCAAGTTAGTGTTTTTCATTTAAAATTGGTGAAGTGGCATGTACAAACATTTTTTCTGGTGATGGTAATATATTATGCATGCTTCAATATTTGCTTAGGACGACTCGGATATATGGGATCTCAAGTATCAAGATCATAACCAAACATCGGTATGTGAAGATACCCTTGTAACTAAAAACTCTGCACATCCAAAGAAAACCTCTTCGTCTTCATCTTCCCATACTGCATCTTTAAATAATTCGTCAATGGATTCGGGAAGTTGGACTCCAAGGGGGCCACTATCATTAAATTCATCGGTAGAAAGGGTGTTGCACATATTTATGTTGTCCTTTGATTTTCAAGCAAATTTTAGCATTTAATCCATTGTTCATTTCAGCACACTCGTGTGAAGTTTTGTTTTTAGAATTGTAGTAGAATTCAGATTGTTATTTGCTCAACTAGCACAGTTAAAATTATTTATTAATATTATTGGATATTTAAATTCAATTAAATTTAATATTATTTATCGATTTCAAATAAAATTTATCATCATTTATTGAATTTAATCATTTAAAGATAAAAGGAAAACATATTTATCTTAACAGACATCAGTCATTAAAACAACCAATTTTTAAAAAATATTTTAATGATATGGCATTTTTATTCGAGAATTTTGAGTTTATTTTATTGATTGATATTCTCTTTAAAATAAAGGCAATAGTTTAGGATTTATGCTAAATGTTGTTTTAATGAAGCCTTTTACTTTTTAGTTTTATTTAATCGAATACGCTTAGCTTATCTTTCATTAGATTTTATAATGTGTAAAATTGTGACCGTTAATTTTTTCTTCTAATGAAATATTTGTTGAAAATCTTGACAATTTTCTTTTATTCGTCAAAAATGTTGCTTGTTTTTATGAATTTTTTAACAATGATATTTAGTTTGAAATTTGATTTAAATGCCAAAAGTCGTTTTGTTGTTTATATAAATCAATTATGACCTTTGACATGTATAATTTTATCATCCTTTAAGCAAAATTGAATTAACTTTAGATCTGTTTCTGTTTAAATGCTGTAAAAAATACTTGTTTTATTATTTCACATTTTTATTATTATTAACAATTTTATATTTTAAATTATATATTACAAAAAAAAAGTTAATTTATATTTTTTTGTTATTTTTGATTTAATTGATGATTTAAAATAAATATGTATTCGATGGCATTTAAATCAAACAAAATCTTTGGATGTGTAAATATTTGATTGATTCACTTTAACATTATTGTTTTAAGTGAGAATTTAAAAAATCCTGAAATTTTAAGTGATTTTTAAAACACAATTTTGAATATATATGTGGCTTAAACAATGTCTTTATTTAAATAATATTTTTCAAATTTATCTTCATTTTAAAATCTGTGGTAGATATTTTTTTATTCTTTTTTTGATTAAATTGAAAAAAATGTTTTGAGTTACTTTATCACTAAGGGGAAATAATTTGTATAGAGATGTTTTGTAGATCTGTAGGTATGTGAGAAAAATATCGATATTTTTTACTTCTCAGGCATGTTCAAAATTTATCGGTGAAATTTGAAAGAATTTTGTTCTTTTTCATTATATAAAAAAGATTTTAAAATCAAAATTTTTAAAAAAGAGTTTATAACGACATTTCTTTAGAGCCAATCTTTGGATTAAGGAAAGGAATTTCATATTTTGATTATGTTTTCTATTGTTTAAAAATATTTTACATTTAAAAATGAAGTTTTATTTTGATAAGATTTAGTGATTATAGTGTAATATAAATAATTTAATATCTAAAGTACTTTAAAATTCATTTATTTATAATGATATATCTTCATAATGAAAAAAGAAACTTAATACATTCATTTAAGAACTGTTGAAATATTTATCTTTTTGAAGTTTTGTTAAAGTTCTTAGAGTAGGACATATAATAAAAAAATTCTTTGACTAAAGTTTTTGTAAAATGTTTTTTGATAAATTTATTAAATATAATTAAAACTAATCAATTATTTGCTTAAATATTAATTAGATAGTACTTGTTTAAATAACATGATTTATTTAAAATATATGCAGTTAATTTTAAAATGGAATACCTTAAACTATCTATAGAAATTGTATGGAAGTTGAATTTGACCAAGGTAATTCAGTAGCAGAAGCCATATAGAAGATTAATGTTGTTTATGAGAAAACGTTGGATAAGAGAAGAATGTCAAGATAGTTTTCAAATTTTAAATCAAGAAACTTTGGTTAAATAGGATGCTCCAAAATCAAGAAGACCATCGGCCATAGATGACCAAGTCCTTTGATATTTGGTAGAGGGAAGTCCTTGGGTGACCCTGGATGAAATCTCTTAACTTTTGGGCTACGTCGGTCAACAATATTTGACCACCTCAAATCAATTGATTTCTAATTCCTTGAAAGATGATTAGTGCCGTATATATTAACTGAAATGTAACGCATATAAAACTGTAATTCTTTCTTATTATACATGGTAAACACCGTTTCTCAATCAAATTGTCACTGGTGATGAGAAATAGATTAAACCTAAAGGAAAAGTGTTTCAGCAGGCGACACTTCAAAAGCAACGCTGAAACCGAACATCTATGGAAAAAGACATTACTTAACGTTTGGTAGAATGTCCGTGGAATCTTTCACTTAAATTATTGATATCGGCAAAAAAGTTATATCTGACTTTTATTGCGAATAAAAATGGAGATTTCTTCGATGATTGTATAATTGATAATTCTAAAACTTTGTATTATCATTGAATACAAAAGGAAATTTCTTTTCGGATGTTGTAATAATTAATGCAGACTGAACGAATATTTTTTATGAAATACATTTTTTAAAATAACGAATTTTCCATAGTTAACAAAAACTTTTTTCTGAAAGATGAATTTTTTAGTTTATGTAAATTTTCGGTGGAAGTTTTTTCTCATTAATTTTTTTATTAAATAAATTTTTATTATTAATAAGAATATTAATAATTTCATTAGATTCCCTCTTATAAATACTTAAATATCATAAATAAATAATATTCAATATTCTGAGTAAATTGTTCTATGGTTATATTAAACATCGAAAGTGAAGAATTATTAATTAATTACTTAATATATTATTTAATAAAAATAAATATTTTAATATTAAATAATATTTTATTTTAGAGTAATTGAACAATTTGAATAGTGAATTACTATTGGTCACAATATATATTATTTATTATTCTACTGATTAATTAAATATTTTTTGTTAATTATTTCTGAAAATATTATTTATATATTCATTGTACAAATCAATAATAATAATAAATTTTTAATTGCAGATTTGAATGAATAATATTAAATCGGACACGATGATTTTTATATTTACTTTCTTATGAGATATTAAATATTTTTTTAAAAATAATTAAAAATTTTGCTCCGAAAAATGTTTTAGTTATATTTAGTTATTTATTATACATTTTCCAAAAACTTTTAATAAAATCCGGTATTCATTTTCTTCATGTCCTGTCTTCAAGTAATTGTTATATTCGATACCCGTACTTAGTTATTTTAATTTTTACAATTGATTTATTTATGTCCTGAAGTTAGCCAAGTTTTATTTCTTAACAGTTATAATAATAACCGAGGGACTCTTTTCTTTACAATGTATCAATCAATTATTACAGTCCATGTGTTTTTTATATAATATGACTTTTTCGTTCTTCAGATCAAAGGAAATATTAATAAATCTGGGAAAGGGTTCGCTTTTTTTTTCTGATCTTTTTAAATAACAAAAAATACAGAGTTTCTCCCATACGACCTCCACCTCCAACGAAAGCTGGTTCTATAGGATCTCACCCAGGAACCCCTAGTGGAGCATCAAAAACTTCATTTTTTCATGATGGTAAGAGTTCATTAGACATTTCAGTTATTTAACTTGCTACTTGTATTCTTGAAGAAATGATAAGTAATGGACGAGCCAGTGATTCTAAAGTAAGATTTGTGAAGATATTGAAAACGAAATGTCAGATGGATTCATTGGTCTTTTATATCAATAGAAATCGAGAAAGACATCGAGCAATTTTCAATCAGCCCCTGATCCTCAGTCCAATGCCTCAAGTGATTCCGAGGTGACGGGCTTGGGCCTCTTAAAAGATTTAGGGGAACAAGTAACGGATGTAGCCAGTCAAGCGAGTAACACAATAAATGATATATTGGGTATATCTCTTCTTTAAAATGTGCCAATTACGATAACTTCTTAGGCTCAAAGGGTTTATCGGTTCACAAATTCACTAAGCCATATTCACATTTAGGTAAATATTTTCTTATTTTTACTAATTTTCTTTCTATAAGGTCAGATAGATTTTTAATTCGTACGTTTAAGTTGAGTTGATGATCAATTTTTTTTCTAAATAAAATGTGTTAAATTTTATTATTAAAAAAATTGAAAATCGATTTTAACTTACGTTAAAGTCTGAAAATCTAATCAATAGTCAAATGGCCTTGGAGATATTGTCTTATCAAATATTCAGGAAGGATTTAGAAAATCAAAAAATTCTAAGTGAGGCTTTGATATCAGCAGCTCAACCGAAAACTGACTGTGGAAAAGATCCTAAAAGTTTTGAGATTGATGGTGCACCACTTTGTAAAAGAAATAAAGACGATCTTTCAGCTTACCATCACAAAAAGTTCTTCTAGCAATTTGAAACAGGAAACAAGAAGTGGAATAGTTGTGATAATCTCACTCGAAAAAGAATTTCAATGGTCCCACTTTTTTTAAAAGAGAAAACGAGAAAAACTCTCTTATGCATTTCACTGGATACAAATGATTGATTTGTCAGGAACTACTGAAGCAAGATTAGGCCTGCAAAATTGCGAGGTCAAATCTTGCCGGAAACAAATAGCTTCTTGGTGACTCAAAAAACCGAACATAGGGGTCATTCTCGTATATTTATATGATTTGAATATTAAAGACTTTTTATTCTCATAAAAAATAAACTGTGGACAACAACTTTCGTTATCAAAGAACGATATTGAAACATGTGTGATTTGTAATTGGCAAAGTGTATTGAAATTTGAGTCACATACACATTCAAAAATATATCCACCATGAATGAGAATATTTTGAAAAACATTAAAAGTTCCCTGTAAATCAATCAATAAAATCTAAATCAATAAAAATCTATCAATAAAATAAATTATAAATTTCTACTTTCCCCTTCGTTTCACTTTTGAGCATGTTCTAATCTATATAAATATTATGAATAAAATAATAATTATTTCGGTCGGTCTAATAGTAAAAATGATGGTAGCTTGTTTTGGAGATCCAAGTTATTTAATGCTATTAGTATTGATTTTACCATAGGCTGTGGGGGTTGTCTAGAAAAAGACTTAATAAAACCAATCGGTTTTTTCAACAATTTTCACTTGAACTTTTTCTAATTAAACACAGTTAATTGGTGCCAATTACTTTTTTTAACATCTTCGTGTGAATGGTTTCTTCACATATATATAATAGCACAGTTAAATGATTATTTTGAACAAATCTTGAGATTTGTGGCAAGGAATCCATTGGGTGGGTAATTGATTTCCTGTCAGATCTGGAATTAATTACATGTTTAAACCTAATTTAAATTTATACACTACTATTAGACATTTAAAAGTTTAATCAAAATTTATATTTAATGTTTAACTGTTAATTAAATAATAAGTTGCTAAGTTAGAAATTCGTGTTTTAATGAATAACATTTATTATCACAAAAACCACCAAAATACCGCGCATTTTAAATTTCATTATATATAATTAACTTAACATAATATTATACAGGGTGGAAAGTATACTTTGATGTTTCTTATGCAATTTGAGATATTTAATGGCCTGTTTTAAAGTTGCATTTCATTGGATAATTTGCAATAATTGTTCAATATGACTACCGATAACGGAAATTCATAAATTCATCTTTATTACAATATTTAAAAATGCGTTATTCAAAGTTTCTCGTAATACTTTTTATTTCTTCAGTGAATTTTGTTTTCAAATTCTTGATATTTTTAATTTCAGATTTAAATATCTTGTTTTTTTGAATACCCCACAAATTGACTCGAATTTCGTCAATAAAATTTTTATTCCGATGTTCATATGAACCGCCATTTGATCAATCAACAACGATTGAAATAAAACAGCCTTCAATATTATGCAAATAGAAATTAAGATGGATTGAATTGAATGAAAAATATTTAAGTTTAATTTTAGCGAGACTTTTTTTTAAAAATATTAATTCACATTTTTATTGTTCAATAGGTTGATTTTTAGAAACTTAAAATGTTATCAAAAATAGATTTTTCAGAATTTTTGATAATTTAAAATTTGTAGATAAAAAATTTTCTTTGAGAATTCCTTTTCAATCGGTACTAATAATTTTTTACGATTTAGGACATCGAAAGTCCCTAGTAGAAAAGTCGTTTCTTTCCAAGCAAGCAAATAGTAGCTTAATGAAAGCAAACAGCGGCACAATGAATACAGAAAACAAAAAAATGATTGACCGACAAGTGCAAAAAATAATGTTACAAGAGCAAATGCGAAATAATGCTCAAAGGTTTGTAAATGATTAAAGCCAGATTTTCTTTATATTTATACATCTATCCAGTTCGGAAAATCAATCATTTCTGAAAGAAATGGTACTAAATATTCTAAAAGGTAGTACACCTAACGTTTTTAATCGTGGAAAAGTTTCAAAGCTACTTGAGGATGAAAATTATAGGAATTTTGTTCTCTCCAAACTATATGTTTCTTTGGAACGTAAAATATCAGAAAACCAGCCTCACATTGAAGATGTGGTAAATTTTATAAAAGTGATCTGATCGAATCTTATGATATTTAATAGCACATTTACAGCAAATCTGTTTTTAAAGCGATCCAGTGGTTGCTGGGTGTTACAATTCAGGGTCTTGAATATTCTTGTCGAAATCGAGGAATTGGTGGAATGGCGAGTGCCTATTTACTGTTGGAGATTTTCCATACTCATTGCTTGTCTCACCAACCAGGAAATGGGTCGCGGTTAGGTAGTCAGACAAATCTATCTCATGTATGTCAAAGAAAATAGTGTATTTTGTATTTATTATTGAAATGCTTCCAGGCGAGCTCACCGGACAGCAATCAGGAGTTTATGAAAGACGAAAGTTTGGTGAATACAGTTGGTAAGGCTTTCGTGTTTTTCTCTTAGTAGTTTGTCATCATAAATATAATTATTAATAAAATGTTATAATTATATAAAAATTATAATTATTTTTTGATATCTACATCAATTATATTTTTTTCGAAGTTAATCAATGTTTTTTTGTGCAAATATATTTATCAGATTTTTTTTTTTTAATCTTGTGAACAATATAAATTTATTTTTCGAATATACGCCTTTTATTAAATGAATACAAAATTTATTCAAAT
>JBBMKC010240788.1:0-10908 GCA_037834085.1 Bipalium vagum
AAAATCCAGTTTGTCGTGGATAATGCATGAAGATTTGCATATGAAAGCCTATAAGCTTACCGTAGTTCAGAAGCTTATAGAATCAGACCATCAAAGTCGCCTGAATTATTGTAATTGGTTGTTAGAAAGATCAATTGCGGATCCTCATTTTTGAGAAAAAATCATTATGACTGATGAAAGTCATTTTCCCTTGAGTGAAGGTGTTTTTTAAACAAAATTGTCGAATTTGGGCAACAAAGCAACCCTATGTTTTGAAGGAAGAAGCATTACAATTTGCTAAAAATTAATGTATGGTGTGGAATATGGACAAGAGGTGTAATTAGTCCATACTTTTTCGAAAATGCTGCAGGTAAAACAGTAACTGGAGAGAGATATCGACACACGATGGAAACATTCCTTAAGCTGAATTATTTTAATGTAGAGAATATTTACTTTCTGCAAGATGGTGCCACATTCCATACAAATAGGAAAACAATTGCATTATTACACGAAACTTTTCCATCTGGCGTGATCTCACGTTTCGATGATGTTAATTGGCTTCCCAGATCTCCCGATTTGACGGCTCCAGACTATTTCTTATGGGGATATCTAAAAGATAAAGTTTATATTAATCAACCAAAAACTATTTCAAAACATAAAGAAAACAATTCGGAAAAAAACCGTTATGATCTCAATTGACTTATGCCAAAAAGTTATGCAAAATTCCATAAAAATAGCCCAAACTTGTAAGGCCTGGCAGCCTTACGGTCATTTTAATGACATCATATTTAAAATATAAATTTTTACAATATTTGTGTTTAAATAAAAGTATAAATGAATTAATTATAAATAAAAGTAGTAAAGCGTCTTTTGGAAAACCCTGGATTAGCGTGGACGGAAAGTTTTTAAACTAATTTAAGATAAATCCAAAAACATCATAAAATATATAAAAAGACGTTATTCTTTGCAATATAATCCATTGTTCACATATTCTTCTGCCATATTTCCGCGAGCTGATTGATTCCTCTGGTATACTATGCACTGTCTTTGGAAGCGAAAAATTCTCCGACCTCGTAAACCAAAGAAAATGTACCATTGACTTGAATAGGTGGTAATTAGAAGTCACTAGGTCTGGAATGTAGGCTGGGTGAAAGAGAAGATCAAACCGCATCTCTTCAATTTTTGGCGCGTTACCTTCGAAGTATGCGCGGTTTGGCATTATCATGTTGAAGAATAACATGTTTAAGATTGACAAAGAAAGGATAACGGAACCTCAAAGCTTCAAACACACGTTCTAACTGCATTGAATAGAGTTTGGCCACTTTGAAGAGGCTCAAAATGCACTATTCCCTTGTAATTCTTCCAAACGCCGAGAAGAACTTTTTAATTTTTAAAAATAATCTCACTGTTTTTATTATTAGTGGAAAAAACGTGAAAGAAATAAAACGGTAGAAAAAAATATAGTAGAAAAAGAAATATATAAAGAAATAAAAGGAAAGAAAGATTAAAAGATAGAAAAAAATTAATGAAATAAGAAATAAGGAGAATGTGTCAGGAATTAAGACTAAAGGAAAGATCGATTGTGATATTTTTAGTGTTGCATTTATTTGATTTAAAAAATCAATCAATTTTAAATCAATCAATTTTTAAAATGTTCATTAAAAACAGATTTCAAAATAGACGACAACAAACTGACTAAATGACAGAATTGCATTTTGAAAAGTTCGTTCAGATAAAAAACAAACAAACCTCGACCAACGCAACATATTGTCCGATTGACAGGTTTTCCGTTGGACGTGATCAGAACAGAAAATTCGATCATATCTACAATTAATAAGGAAAATGAAAAAGGAAAAAACGATTTTCAAGACCTTCTAAAACTCTTTCGCGAATGTTTTCTTGCAAAACCATTCCACATTTGCACCTTTCCGACCTACATAATTGATTTTTAAAACGGTTATCAGTTTATTTGTGAGAAGAATAAAGAAGAGGAGAAAGAGAGAAATAAAAGTTTGAAGTAAATGTTCAGCAATAGATATGATATAATTGATAAAATAATAATAATAATAATAATAATAATAATAATAATAATAATAATAATAATAATAATAATAATAATAATAATATTAATAATAATCAATTACCTGAGTGAGAAACGAGGACAGACTCCGAATTCTGGATAGAATACCACAGACCTTCGACTATTGTCAAGAAAGGGTATTTTTCTGATAGTATTGTTGTCACTGTTATGTGTTCGATAACAACAGGACTCATCAAAACATTCCAAACAACAAATTCTCGTGAACTTGTCACCGTATTTCAAGGACATGACCAGTCCGGTAAATCTCACCAATCGATTCTTGTGATTGACAGTTTCCATGTCCTGATTTTCGGTAGGTAATAGAAGACTGGAAATTAGAAAAGATTATAAATTAAGAAAAAAAGATAGAAAGAGAAAAACCGAAAGAAAATAGCAGAAAAGGAGACAGACAAACGAAGGAATCAAAAATATTAAAAAGGTACAAAAGAAATAGAAAAAGAAAGAGGTGAAGAACAAATTAAGGAAAGAAAAAGAAAAAGAGACAGAATTATGAAAAGACAATATTTATTGCGATTGATTAAAATGATCAAGAGACACATTCACATTTTAAGAGAAATATAAAAAATTCTGGTGGAGTAGAAAAAAAATGGAGGATAGAAAATAATCAAAGGAGAAAATAAAATAAAATTGGATATCAAAGGAAAAAGTTTTAAAACAAAACGTGAATAAAAAGAAAGATTAAAAAAGAAAAACGAGAACATTCATTGTAATATATATGTATTTTCTGTCTCTTCTTACTTTTTTTTATTTCTGTAACTTTAACTCTTTCAATTTCTGCTTCAATTTTAAAACAAAATTTCTTCATTTATGTGGTTGGCAAGACGTTCGTGCTCTTTTTAATATCGGAATTTGTAAATCAAATTTTCATAAATTAATCATTCAGATTAATTGTTTAAATAATGTAATAGTCTTACGCGATAATTAAAATATTATTCTAAATAAAAAACTGTATTTTCTTCATTTTCTGTTGTTTTATTTGGAAAAAGTAAGTATTATATTATTTATAAATATTATATTAATTTTAAAAAGGTAAGTGAACCTCGGATGCTCATACGAGAATATGTAAAGTATGTGGATTTTATGTTTAATCAGTACAAGTATGACAAAAATGGTTCGTCAAATTCAGTTGTGGAAAACCAGCGTCCAAACACTGTTGAATTTTTATCGAAAGTTATCCATCGAATACGATTCAAGAAATCACGACTATTCTAAATACATCGCATATAAAATGGTAAAAATACTCTGAAAATCGTAATTTGGAATTTGTTTCGTGACACAATGTCTGGATACCATATAAATTAAAAGGCTAATTAATTGGCACGTATATCAATATGTGATTCATTTCAGATATGAAAGGAAAAATATCCATTCTTGAAGCAATTGGTTACCATTGATGAAAAAGGGGTTGTGTATCACAATTGGGTCCGCAAAAGATCGTGGCGTCATCATGGTGAGCCACCAAAATCGTCACGTAAGGCAGGAATGTATCACAAGAAGATCATGTTGTTAAGGAACTGTTATTATTTTGCCAAATGATTAATTTGGGTGTTTACTGCTTTCAATTAACAAGGTGAAGAATGCAATCCATGAAGTGTCCAAGATTGGCAAATCGGAAGGGTGTACTTTACCAACAGAATAATATTGGCCTCACATTTTTTATCTGAAAACATTATTAAACCTTGGATGGGATGTTTTACCTCATACTCCAAACTCACCAAATTTAACTCCTACCAATTACCATTTGTTTCAGTCGCTACAGAATTACTTGAACTGGAAAACATTGAATGGCGATCTGTCTATCAGAAGCACATTAACACTTTTTTTGTCAATACACCCAGGAGTTTTACGAACATGGCATCATGAATTAAGCAGAATGATGGAAAAAGATCAATAATAATAACTGTAAAAATATTTTCCTCAGTAAAATATTTTGATTCTATCTTTTCAGTAAAAACCACAGGAACTCTCTGTAGTAAATTGTAAGTGATAGTTAATTTTTCCAAGTTCCTTATCATTTCATTCCATAATACAAAAATGACAATAACTTTTATTTCAATACAAAACATACTCTAGGTAATTTTTAAAACATCCTTCCGTAATTTTAATATTTAAACAAATATATAATTTTCAGTTTTCCAAAAAATATCAATTGATTATTTTTTATTTTAAAAATTGAAGAAATTCTTTTAATATCCTCTTAAATTTTAGTTACTTTCTGATTTTCTATATTAATAATATATATATTTATAATAATAAATATTACTCATCAATTGGTGGCAAATCAATAAATTTGACTTTTATATAAAATCCAACCCGACCATATTCTTTGACTTTTTCAACCTTGTGAGATTCGCAACTCTGAACAGACGCAGCAACCTGGTATATAAATAACCTTCATTACCATTAGTACTTATATTAATTAATAAAAAGTATTAATCTTCACAAGAATCAATAATTATAACTAAAACCATAAATAAAAATCAATAAAAATATTCATTAATAATCGATAACTATAAGATTATTATCGTAAATATTGTAATAATAACATTATTATTGAGTATATATATATATTAAAAATAATCAATTTTTATTGATTTATAGTTAAAGCAATAATTAAAAAATCAATGTTAACTAAAAATATGTAAATAATATCTTTTTCTTATTGCCTCAAGACTGACTAAGTTTTATGAAGAATCTTTCAATTTGAAATTGATCTCAATCGAAAACCGTCTCTGAAAAAAAGAGCATGCGCAGGAAAAAATGGTTTCTTACGGGAAATTATTTCACTTATAAAGCGACTCCGATAGACAAGACCGCAGATCATTTTGAATTAAGATAAACTAATAACAATAGGAAAAGGTTTCCAAACACTCAATTCACCTTTTCTAGCCATTTGATAACATGGAGAGGATTCTCGACCAGTTTTGAGCCCAGTTTCACTGAAAGAACAGCATTATGCCCATGTCCCGACCGAATACACTCAAAATACCATCACAATCAAACAGCTGAAACATGGATATCAACAATGTGATTTGCCGATGAGGTTTTTGTTCCGCCTATTTACATTAATTATGCAACACTCAATAGAACAATTTTCAAATTACAGAGCACGATCGGTCGACTTGAGCTTTAATTTGTTGCAAAATACCACATTTTTCAAAATACCGTTGTAAACGCTCTGAAATGTCGGTGCGATAGCGGACATGTTCCATCAGACGTTATCAATGGTTTCGAAAATTGCCCTTTGGAAATTTGTAAAAATGAAGCATTTAAACAAACTCAAAATAATCTGTTTTAATATTACGTATGATTATTTAATTTTGAGCTCTGTGAAAATTACTTAAGAAGGATTAAAATTATTATATTTTTTAAATTTAAATTTTAATATGATAAATGATAATATTTAGATGATGATTTCAATTTATGTTTTTATTTTGATACTGGAATTTTATTTTTAATTTCATGTAAAATGTTGTAATCAACAAGAAAATTTATTTGTAAAACTTTCAGAATGAATGACAAGCGGGTTTTTCACTTTTCATATTTTAGAAATAGAAATTTATTATTAAAGAATTTCTTAGAATGAAAAAAGGTTAATATTTAATAACAGATTAAAGAACCGAAAATAATAATATTATTTATTATATTGCGTCAGTACTTTATAATTAATGTGTAATCAAAGAAAAAAAGTGTAACAAAGTTTAAAATTTTTGCTTTTCCAATTTAGTTGTTTGAATCAATTAATATTTTAGCACCGTACAATTTATAGCAACCAATTTTTCAAATTATCAAAATTATATGGAGTAGCATTTTACTTTCAGTAATATGACGACCTTAAAACTAATTTTTTAGTGACACTAAGTCCGACAATACAGACGAGCTACTGACCAACATCGACCCGCTGATTTTCGAGAGTGAGTTTCTCATCAACGAGAAGAATTATGAGAAAAAGTAATATAATTTATCCCTCTTCTTCCGATTGAAAATTGTCACCAGAGAACAAGATTTATACAATTGCCCAAGCACCTCTCGACATGCCGTGATTGTGGATGACATCATGTCGGCCAGGTCCAATGTCAAAATCGACACAAACTCTCGCGAAACTGGATCATTATTCAAGATCCCTCTCCGATTGTCGCAGGCCAATATCGATGCTCACAACCAAATTCACTATAGTAGCGGTATTGGTAGCGGTAGGTCAGTTTCAACGAACCTTTACGAAGCATCGATTTCTGCGCAAACGACTCCCCGAAACAGACAGTATGCAGAAAAGGTCGAACAGCTGCGCCATTCGAGTCTAAAGGAATACGCCGAGGAGAGCTCCTCTCAATACGTGGAATGCATGAAGATCGATAACAAGATTATGGAGCTGCTCAATGGAGAGGTTGATGTTCCCTTTCCCGGTCTCAATTCCACTGATCACGTCGCCTTTAACGAAACGAAGACGGAGGTAAATTGTTCATCTTTCCCTTTCCCTATTGTGATTGCAGAAATCATTTCCCTTCCTCCATCATTGTCTTTCTCCAAATAAATTAATCAACCATTCGCTTCTAAAATAATTAAACCTCCGATTAATAAAAAAAATTTCATGAAAACCATTGTTAGGTTAATTTTGTCTTATCTGGTTTACTAGGGTGATCCAAAGGTTCATGCTCAAAAAATCTTATGAATTTTACAATCCAAATAAGGTTTTATCGCTATTTCAAACTTTAATAGCGACATCATTTTATATTTAAAATGTTTTAGAGTTTTATGTTTAACTAGCAATTTATCGATTGTTTAAATATTGAAATATTGACTGCAATTTTTGAATTTCAATAAATAATTTTTTGACGCTCAAAATTTGAGATAAGAGTGCGCTACTTTTGAAAAAGAAGCTTGAGCACGATGGATGCTTGGAAGTACATATGTAAGTTTGAAGGTGAAGGAATTGTTGGTCAGTGGTTCAACTGTTTCAATAATGAAGATTTTAAATTTGAACACAAGAGACGCTAAGGTTGACCTTCACTGCTAGTGGATGATAAATTGATTACAGCCTTGAAAAGAAATAATTTTTTAATCGATCTTCATATGTAATTTTGAGCTCGAATTTTTCATCACCATAGTAGTTATTATAATTTATTGAATTGAATTATTATTATTATTAACGAATTCCTTTTCTTGTGTCAACTTAACCATTGCAGATTCAGAGAATGCAACTGACCAATAAGCAGCTAAGTACTCAGCTGCACGAGGCTAAACTATCGATCCAGAATCTGACGTCACAGCTTGAGCAGGTGCAAAAAGAATGTAAACATAAAGAAAGTACTCTGGAAAATCTGGATAATACCTTGGCTCGACTTGTGGCCGGCTGGAAAAACCGAGACAGTCAGAAAGATCAAGAAATCGAGAATCTCAATCAGCAGATCAGCTCCAAGGACATCGTTATCGCCGATGCTCAGCGAATTGTGGACGAATCCAAAAATGCTCTGGCCAATACCACGAAGTCTTTGGAAATGGAAAAAAAGAAAGGAGAACAGCTTCAGAATAATCTCAATCTTGAAATCGACAGTTTGAAGAACGAAAGATTGCACCTTATATCCGACAACAAGGAGCTGGCAAGGAGAATTGTTCATTCGGAAACAGAACTGAGAAAGATGAAAGATGTTTGCGTGCAAAAGACCAACAGTCTCGAACTGGTGAAGCAGCAAGCATCCAGCGAAAAAGTCTTTCTGCAGAAAGAAGTCGATTACTTGAAGAACACCATCAGCAAAGTGAAAGAGGATAATGTCAACAGCCATTTGGAGATTCAGATTCGCGATGAGAAAATCGATCAAATGAGCCACGAGATAAAAGTCATGGAGGAAGAATTGCACAAGGTCAGGCAGGAACTCACGAATAAAGACATTGCTTACAATGAGATCAGAACCCGACTAAAAGGACTGACGGATGAGCATAATTCGGCCTTAAGAAAGCTGGAGAAGGAGTTACAGGTGGGACCCCAATGTTAAGTGGCTACTTCTTATTGAAACGGCTGACTGTTTAGATTAGACTGCAGCATGAGCTTAATTCGTCTACCATTGCTCTGAATGAGCATCACAAAAAGTCCCTGCAACTCCAAGCCAGTGGCTTTCAAACCAAACTCAACGACCAGACCAAAAGACATCGGCTGGAAATGGACAGGCTGAGACAAGTGGCAGAGCAGGAAATTGGATCACGACTGGCCGACAGTCACGAAACAATCTCAATGTTACGAGCGAGACTGGAGCGGTCGGAAAAGAGTGTGGAATTTTGGCAGCACGAAAAGGAATCTGTAGAGAAGGCCAGGAACCAAATCAGTGTTCGCCTTTACGAGATCATGAAACTTGGATATCGCGGCCCAGAAGAGGTAAGATTTGATAGTTTTAGAAGCCCGTCGACAGGAATGATCTTGGAGACAAAATAAGTACTTCATTGATTAAATTTTCATTCAAATCAATGCAGATTGATTTATTGATTAATGGAAATTTAATTTTCTGCAATGGAATCAATTTTACATTAAATTTGAAATCGATTTCATCTGAAATTCAAAATTTCCATATTCATATCAATCAAGTCTTGTACGTCGAGTTCAGATTTTACCGAGATTAATAATAATAATAATAAAAATAATAATAATAATAAATCAGCAGGGTTGGGTTGTAGTGGTTAACTAAAATTATTATTTATTATTAATTATTATTATATTATTATTATTTATTATTATTATTATTATTATTCCTAAAAATACTTGTTCTATCCTGACCCTTAAACCACTGTGAATCTTTTTAAAGTGAAACTCAAAATGTGTCACATGTTTTATTGAAGCTTTTGTTATTTGAGTTGTTTACCGAAATCGAAGTGGTCTTAGACTTATTTGTTCAATTTTCAACTCTGGCTCTGAGTCTCTCTGAAGAACAACTGTACTCAACCTATTCGAGAGAATACAGACACGGATACTTAAGAAATGTATATAGAATAATATCGTCGTAATACGTATGGTAAGAACGATGTTAGAGTAGTTAATATATGTGTTGACGAAGCTCAACAAAGATCGGTCTCAAATCGTTGGGTTAACAGCCCTTTGCAAAACCAATAGTACGTTAGTCTAAAACTTTTATTCAATTGAAACACATCACGTCACCATCTGCAATCTCTCAGACAATGTTTTAAATTCACTACAAAATCCCAAAAGGTTTCAGTTCTAAATCTCTTGCCTTGACGACAATTGAAATAAAATAAAGTGAAAGGGCAAACAGAATATTATTATGGATCCATTTGGTTATAACGAACAGAGAAAGTACTTTTAGCCGCTTGAACTTGTAACCGTTCTTTACAGCACGCTACAATCCCCAAGGTCCAA
Source organism: Bipalium vagum (assembly GCA_037834085.1). Classification (NCBI taxonomy): domain Eukaryota; kingdom Metazoa; phylum Platyhelminthes; order Tricladida; family Geoplanidae; genus Bipalium; species Bipalium vagum. Next base: position 9,441 of record JBBMKC010240788.1, read on the forward strand.
GCCCAATCCCGGTCGTAGAAAACATACGGTCCCAACTAATCTCGCAAGTAATATTCAACTTTTCTCAAAAAGCTTTCCATTCCCAATTTCTCAATCAAACCAATGTTCTCCTGTTTAGCTCCACTCCTACTTTTTAAAGACTTTCTTATTGGAGCTTTCGACCAATCGAATTTTCTGATCCATTGATAGTCCTTTACCTGACAAAATAAAAGAAACTCATTATATCACACTGAGAGAAGAGAGTTTTTTTAAGCTGTACTTAATTATGGTTTTTCATCCTCCTCGAGCACTTAATACAATTGGACGCAAACTGGTCAATCTGAGTCTTAACGGGGCGAAAATATTTAGCCAAATACCAGTCAGTAAAGTTCGAAATTTTATCTGAGAATGCAAAGTGTTTCCAATGGCCGACATCGATTAATCAGTATCAGACTGGAATCATTCCACGACTTCGATGACCTTGTCATCAATGATTTATTATCGCGAATAATTACCATGATATTATTATTATAACAAAGAGCTACCCGTAATTTAAATCAATCTGGTCACCAGAAAGGGGTTATTCTTCAGTATGATTATGCTAAGCCCCGTGCATCAAAAATGACACCGAAGAAATTAAGAGAACTGTGTTGTGAAGTCTTGCCCCGTCCACTACATGGTCCAGACATCGCAGCTACAGATTATCATCTGTTCCGCTCAATGACCACTTTCTTAAAGGAAAAAATTATGAAAACCTGGACGATATGAGAAATGACTTGCAAACGATGGCACTCATTCTCTGGTAGATCGATGGCAAAGAGTAATTGACACTGGTGGAGAATATTTAATCAATTAATGTCAATTAACTTAATAATTTGTCCATTTATTTTGAAGTTTTGTTGATTAAGGGCTCATATGTAATTGGTTCTCTAATATAATTGCTTCATACTTTTCCTTACATTTGCCTCGCACTATTTTTACCAGGATAAACATTTAAAGAAATCTATTTTTAGTAACCTGGAAAGAGTTTTAGTAACATAATTGATTGATGATTTCTGTGCGTTGGTGTTATGTGTTTGTAACCATGTTTTCTGTCCAGGAGTCCAGTCGATTACAAGGGTCTGCTGTCGTGGATCCCATTTCTCCGCCATCTTCCATTTCAAAAGTGACCAGTGGGCCTGGCAGATTGTTTAACGTCGCTAATAATAATATAAATATGCCAAATAACTTCTTTGAACCCATTAAGCTCTACGACGTCAAGACGCAAGTCCCCACAACAGAGACTCAACTTAATAAATCGACTCCTTACTCCAACGTGGTTAATGACCAGGCTAACAAGTGTCAGAAGTTATCTTCTTTGCCATTATTTGTTAGTACAACCATTTCATATTAAAAATAGAGACTGTCTTTTGTTTTTTCATTATTATTATTATTATTATTATTATTATTATTATTATTATTATTATTATTATTATTATTATTATTATTA
>JBBMKC010240799.1:0-10907 GCA_037834085.1 Bipalium vagum
ATGAGCTTTGGAGAATCAGCCTCCATAAGCTCTTGCTCTTTTGATTTAGAATTGTTGCTGGTTGGTGCTGGGACCTCCTTTTCTATGGATCCCAACAAACCCAACCATTTATTTTCCGGTTGTATCTTATGAATAGTCAGGCGACCGTAAGTGTTTATTTAAAATTCTATTATTATTTTATTATTAATTATTTTCACGTTGTTTGATCACCCATATTGAAAGATTTTAATGATTTTTTTGAAAGATAACATTTTATTTTATTATTATATTGTGGAGACTTCCAAAAACTTCACAGAATTCAAAATAACTAACCAACATCTTTGTGATTCGTATTGTGAAAATTATATTATAATATGTTATATTAATAAAAAAGTGTTTTGTTTAATTAGTTTTATGTGAAAGAATTATGCAGGGTGAACAGAAAAAACCCGAACACACATTTTAACTATAATTTTTAAACAAAAGAAATATAAAAAGAACATAAGAAAAATAACAATAAATGAATCATTTTGAATGTATATATTCAATTGGTTCCGAAATGTCCACCCTTTTCGTGAATACAGCTTGCCAAACGTTTTGGAAATTTTTCAGCAATTGGCTCAAAAACAGTCCCATTCTCGACTCAGAGATTTTTTCAGTGCTTCCAAATTTGGGTGACGCTTAGCACATACTCTGCTCTCCAAAATATATCATACACTGTAGTCCATTGGTTTTAGATCCGGGGATTATGGCGGCCATTCTTGAAACGTGATAAAATCCGGAAAATTGCATTTGCACCATTCCTGAGTCTTTTGGCCTTATGCGCTGAAGCGGAGTTTTGTTGAAAGATCCATTCTTCGTTTTTAAAATGCTGTTTGGACCAAGGAAGTAATACAGATTCCAATATGTCCCGTCGATATACTTCTTGGTTGATTTTCACCCCCTTATCCACAAAAGTTAGAGGAGTTTTGCCACTTGCATAGATACCACCCCAGACCAAGACAGATTCTGGATTTTGGCGGTGTTCTATAGTTTTGTAATTCGCAGTAGCATCGTTTTGGTGATTATCGGATTGTTCGATGGTTAATAACCTCTCATCTGAGAAAAGAATTCGCTCCCAGAAATGACCTGCGGCCCGCAGTTTCATTACTCGACATCTTTGGAGTCTTACTCGTCTGTTTTCATCCGTTAAGTGCTGAACTTTTTTGAACTTGTAAGATCTGAGATACAGCTTGTTTTTTTCTATCATTCGAAGAGATTCGCGTTTCAGCCCAGTCTCACGGGCGAATTTTCTAATGGAAAAATCACTCTTGTTATGTAAACTTATGAAAAAGATTGTCCTTTGATATGAATAAATTTTGTATATTAATTTGTTCTCTTAGTCGATCAAAAATCATAGTTAGAACACGCCTAAAAACCTTCTAAGCGTTAAGCTCTTAACTTGCTCTATTTTATTTAAGAGACTTAACAATATATTTAATTTTGTTATTAAATTGTAAATACTTTATTAAAAAATTATTTAAGGACAAAACATTTTCCATTTAATTATAATAAAAAATCAGCCAAAATCAAAATTTCAATCGCTTCATAATACTCAAAATAATAATTACAAATAAAAATAATTCTCATCACTCAAACTCAAAATAATCAATGTTAACGTCAGTAAAACAAGATTAAATTGTCTATTATTTCGATTCCACTGATTTTCTTTCAAATGCGATTCATTCTCGTTTTTCGTTTCTTGAATTGAATCCCACAATATCCTGTCTTAATAGGTATGTCCTTCTCGTATAACCTTTCTTGATGAAGTCTTAATTTTTTTGTTGCTGAAATATCTCAGTATTTATAATACTTTACATTTTTCCCGTAATAGTAATATTTTTTTATTGTTCAGAAGTAATAATTAATTAACTAACTAGTTCACAAACTACCTTTCATGTTTGAAGTTCCCTAGAAATATGAATTAACATTTTCATTTCTCTTTATTATTCATAACTTGATACTGGATCAGAATAAAATAGCACATTATTAAATACAAAATAATGAATAATAAAATTTTTAAATTTCTGCTAAAATTTAAACTAAAAAAACTAGTAACACCCTGATATTAAATTTATTGATACATGGAAAATAACCAATCTTTTGATAGAATATTTTTTGCGGTTGAGCTTCGATATCTCTGTAGGTCTTTTGTCAAGATTATTTTAATATTTATGAATTTAATATTTCTTTTTATACAATTTTTTTATTTATAATCCAGTCTTGATTTTTTAAATAGTGAAGCGTTTTATGAGCGCATTGACCTTAATAGCGACCACTTTCGTTAAATTTATATCTTATATATTAGCAAAAGTAAAGCTAAAAATTAATTACTTTTAGATTAATTTAGTCATTTAAAACAAAAACAACATACTACAGGTATTTCGAATGAGATTCTTTCTTGAATATTCATTTATCTGATTGCTTTTATCAGAAAGAAAATTCCTTAAAATAATATGTACTATTTATGCAGAATATAATTAGCTTTCAAAATATCTTAGTAAACATTTTAAGTTGCCAATTAAATATATATATTGAATAAGATTTGAATGTGGACTCTAAGAATGATTTTATTTGAAATTTTTTATTTGATCTAAAGCTATAAGTTACTTATATCTTACCCGATTTATCAACTTTTTGAAAATTGTCTATGATATTGTCCTCATACAAGTTACCTCGCCGTTTATTTTCATGACATTTTAGATACTTCATTTTTTCAGCTCTTTCTTTTATTTCATACATTATAATTTGTCACAAAATTTCCTCATTTTAATTACACAAATAAAATATAATTAAAACAAAAAATATAAAAAATTTAGAAAAATTCAAAATCAATTTCTCATCAACACAATACGTTGAAGCATCTTAAAAAGTTTTAATAATTTATTATTATTAATTCACATTACAAAAATAAAAATTTTCGTTATGGGATTATATAAAAAAACTATTTAAAAAATTAAAAATATGCACATGCTCAATTAAAGATCTTTTCAGATAGATCTGACGCGTTACTTTTTCGTCTCGATATTTGCAGAAAATAAAATTCTATTAGATCAATTAAAAGAATCCGTTTTCAAAGAGCATTTTTCGTTTCTTTTCACCGACCAAGTAACTTTACAAATTTAATTGCAGCATGTAAAATTGCAACTGGCTTGGTCTGATGATTTCGAATGGTGTGCATTGAAGAATAATGTCGCTAAATTTAATTTTCATCATTATTAATCACCAAATCAATGAAGAAAAATAAAAAAAGCAAAAATCAAAGATAAAAATCAGAAAAATTTATGAAAATTGAAATACACCTAAAAATTAAGTTCCAAAAAGTTATGCATATCGATTAACTTAAACCAATCACTGTTCCGTTAGAGTCAATATCTATATCATAGAAACAAGGTCGGGTAGGTAAACCAGGCATTGTAGAAATCTAAATCGAATGAGAGAATATGTGTAAAAATAGGCGAAGATGATAATTTTTAAAAATTTAAAATAACCGAAAAATAACATTAAATTGATTTTCATGTGATGATATTTGTGCATAAAAAATCAAGCGCAAACAATCAAAAATCTTTCATTGATTGATGAAAAAGGTGAGACATTTCAAAATGTACCGATGATATCACAATAGAAAATTTTACCGTGCTTCGATCATTTTGGAAGAACAATGTTTTAACTAAACCATTATAGCCTGGTTTATTATGGTAGAATTTATCAGCTCAACTCAAAAATGCCAAGATTAATTTAAAAAATGGCTATAAAGAATCCTTTTCCCTTTTTTATAACAATAATCATAGCAACACTTCAATTCATAAAAGCGCAATAATGAACGAATCAAAATTTATTAAATAATTATTTCTAAAATAATCATGAGATCTCGCAAAACATTTAAAGCAAAAAACGACAGGACAAAAATATGCAGAATTAATTTTCAATATTCACAAAAATTAAATTCATTAAACTAAAAGGCATTTAAAAAATATCTAATTAAAAATAATAATAATTATCATTAATAATGATTCATTATATACGATAATAGTAATAATAATAATAATATATTAACGATAATATTATTAAGAATAATAATGAAATAATAATTATAATAACAATACCGTTCCAACTAAGGGATAAATAAATCCCGCTCCAACATTGGCTCGAACATCTCGAATTGGCAGCACGAAATTTTTTGGAACTCCTTTCAGGTTGGGATTGTTACTCAACGACAAAGGAGTCTTGGCCATGCAAATGGGAAAATTTCCAAAACCCTAAAAATCGATAGAGACATAAAAAAACGATTTTAGAAAATTCCAAGAAGGGTTAGGAAAAAAAATTTCAAATACCATTTTCGTGAACATATCCAATTTGTTTTTCAACTCCTCATTCATGGAGACCGACGACGCACCGTACATTTCGACTGCTATTTTCTCGATCTTTTCCTCTAAAGACAAATCCAAATCGTAAAGATATTTGAAATTATTCACGGGGCTTTGTTTGCAGGCTTGTACAACCAATTCGGCCAACTTTTCAGCACCTTTTCCGCCCTAAATTTTCATTATTAGAGACCTCAATTCCACAAATTAATCGAAAAATGAACCAACTTCGGCCCAATGGGACGCGACCACGGCATTAAAGGCGCCGACTGCTTTGGCCTTTTGACAGACAAGTTCAATTTCTTCCGCGTGATCATAAGGGAATTTATTAATCGCCACCACAACGGGAATTCCGTATTTGTGAATATTTTTAATGTGATGTGCCATGTTTTCACAACCGTCTTCAACCAATTTCAAGTTCTGAATCACACAAGTCAATCAATAAATGTCTCTGATTTTAGAAAATCATTGATTTTTTTATGAATGAGACTCATCAGAGATTTTACAGAGCTTGTCTTTACTCTAATTTTCTTTGAATAGATTTAAAGTATAATTTATGTAACTGGACAAATCGAATTATCAGTAAAATTACAAGTATTGATAATTGATTTCAGCATTAAACGGAAATGATATAAATGAGCAGGACCGTGAAAAAATCTGTTTGATTTTACTGTTTAAGTACAAGATCATTCTGAAAAACATATTGATCACAAAATTGAAAAGAACTTTTACAGAATCGTAAAATCGATAAATCATCGAAATCAGAATTAATCGTGACATTTTAAAAATTTGAACCAACCCAAAGAAAACGATACACTTACGTAAATGGTAAAGAAGGAAGAGATCAATTTCCATGAAAACTTTCGTTTTGTCTCTAAATATGTAAATACCGAGCAATCATTGAGGAAAGTTAATATTGAATATTTTCCTCAGCGTAATAATGGAGGAAAAATTCCTTGTTGCGCGGTTTGTTTGATGTTTGGATTTCAAGTATGATTATTGTATTAATCCGAATTTAGGATTTCTTCAGTAAAATCTAGCTTCAAGATGCCATTTCTATCCCAAAAGACGTTCGACATAACGCATTTAGAATGTGAAATTCCGATATGCAAGATCTAGAATAGCTTCTCATTTCGAAAACCCATTCTTTTGAGTCTCGATAGCGTCTCATCGCTAAGCCCAGAAAACGAAAATTCCTTACACAGACCATTTTTCGTTAAGCCAACATCTCAGCTATTAAAAATCGACACGAACCTACTAAACCTACTAACTACATAAATTTTGAATTCTCGTTTGCTCTAGAAGAAGCTGAGCGGCTTTATCCATATATTTAGCCTCTCAGCTGCATTTGAATAATTTTTCATTTTATTTGTCACAATATATTTCAATTTTTTATGTAATTTCTTCCACTTTGATTGCATTAAAAAACTTGTTCGACCGGATGGAAATTCTCGAATCCAGTTATAAATGGGCACCTGAAATGAGAGTCTTTCACCTTATACCTCTTGAAGCTGATTAATAATTTCTTTTAAGCCAGGTCTCTTGAGAACTAAAAGACAGATCACAATACGAAATTTCAGTTTCGAAATTTTTTTTGAATTAATATAATCTAGCGCAAACAAAAATTCAAATATTTAAGCTAATCATATATTTCATACTTATACATGATTATTATTTTACGAACAAAAATTTATTTAAAAATCTTAAACATTTTGATAGTCTAAATACTTTTTAGTCTCACCACCAATAATTGGTTTAACTTAATATTTAAAAAATATTAATTATAAAATTAATTTGACTAATATTTTATATGATCAAATAAATTTACTTTAAAATCGATATATTTAATGTCTAAATATAATTAACAATTTAAAATTAAATTAGAATCAGTAAATCTAATAATAATAAAATATGTTCATTATTAAAAACCGAAAATAAAGAACTATATAATCAACTTCACTTAATATTCAAAACAATATACTAGTCTGCTATAAAATTCTTCGGGGTCATGATCTAATCTGTTGATAAACAGGTTCGCGTTGTCTGCTCTTTGCATTCTCTGTTCTTCGCGCAACGCTTTTGGCACCCATCGGGCAGAAAGTTTGCTCAATCCTAATCGATCTTTTAAAATGGAATGAGCTGATCCATATGATATGTCCAAAGATTTGGATACAATTTGAACCGATATTTGCCTATTTTCTTCAACCAACGATTCGACAGCATCTCCAATTTTCTCATTCATTGATGATGTTGGTCTCCCAGTTCTATGTTCATCTTTTATGTCCTCTTTGCCTTCTTTGAATCTGCTCACCCACATTCATAAACTGTTATTTTCTTTGGTGCATCATCTTGATAAACTTTCTGCAAAGATTTGATGATATCCGATGTTTCCCATCCTAGTTTAGTTAGGAATTTCATTATAACGCAGCATTCAAATTTCGCACTTTCCATTTTCTAAAATGATTAACTTAAACAAATATATATATCTTTATTTATATTCAATGGATTTTAATAAGATTTTGTATTATATTAGTTAGAAGAGTAATGAATGCATATAATCAATTTTTAATTCCTATCTATTTATTTGTGAAAATGTCAGCATCATTTCGGGAACTTTTTGATTCAATCTCGTACAATATCAAATTATATATTTATTATTGACTAACTTTTTTATTTTACAAAATAACTTTTATATAAAATCAATAAAAATAAGTGATTAGATGTTAGTGAAGATTGAAGGAAAACCACTTGAACTAAAAAGATTATTTCAATTTCGCACTACTTTGGAAAAAACAAAAAACCTTGCCTTACAAAGATTCATTTCAACCAGAAATGTCCTGGGTAACAGAAAATCAATAACAGATAACAATTTATCTTATGAAAATAAATCAAAACAATAATATTATATTGATTTATTTTAAAACGTAAAATACCTTTTCCAAATAGTGCAATGGAAGCGGCTTTCCGGAAATCACCTCTGACCCGCCACCATGCAGCTTGATAGCTCTTATTGTAACTACCAACACAGCTAAATTAGGTACAAGTCCCGAATTTCTGCATTTGATATTGAAAAATTTTTCAGCTCCTGTCACAAAATAGTTTTCATTGAAAATTAATAAGACTTAATTTGTGATTTGTACCAATATCCGATCCAAATCCGGCCTCGGTAACAACATAGCCGTCTTCGCCCACTAGTTTCAAAGCGATTTTGTCAGCAACTATTGACGAATTTCCGTGTGCAATGTTGGCAAAAGGTCCGGAATGGACAAAAACAGGACTTCCTTCCAATGTCTGCATGAGATTGGGCTTCACTGTTTCTTTCATCAATACAGCCATTGCACCACATACACCCTGAAAACAAGATAACACTAAAAATGTGCCCAATTAACGTTAGACAAAATCTCGAACCAGGTCTGTTGCAGTGACAGGTTCTCCACTTTTACTAAATCCAACGACAATTCGACCGATTCGCTCTCTCATATCAGACAAGCTCGTTGTTAAACCTAAAATGGCCATCAGTTCACTGGCGACACTCAAATCAAATTGACATTCACGTTCATGACCCTTTTCAGTCGATGACTGAAATATAAGAACAAACACATAAAAAACACAATTTCCATTAAAAATCAATTATAAATTTAAATGAATAAAATTCAAAAAATTAAATAATATTGATATTTTAAATTTTTTAAATCCTAGTTGATTTCCTTATTTATTCGAAAATATATAAATTTATTGATTAATTAGAATATATTATTTAAAACTCTTATAGAATAAATAAAATCAATAAGTTCAACAATATCTGAATTGAAAATAAATAAAATATTGACAAAAAGCATTGAATTTGACTCGTTATCGAATCAAAAGAAATGTTCAGAAACGTATTTCTCGATTTTTGGTTGCTACTAATCGAAGATACTCAACCACCAAGATTTCAAGAAGGTGATTTGGAAATTTTCTTCAATGATTACGAGTTAAACTTCTTCCTGTCTCACAAGAAAATGGGAAATTCACTAATCACATCAAAAGGATTTCAAATTCAATACCAAGACAACAATTTGGTCCCTCAACTGACAATGAAATTGTTTTGCATTTAAATGAACATCAATAATGCTTTTTTTATCGTTTTTTAACTTTGTATGCGTTTAAATTCTGTTGAGGCTTCTGAATAAAACCAAAAGATTAACAAAAAAACTTGATTTTGTCTTCATTTATAAAACTAATTAATTATATAAATAAATAAAATAACGTTAATTATAAAATGATATTAATTTTGCATTGATTACCAACAGAAAAATATTTATCCTGTGTTCAACAGTTTAACGAAGAAATATGAAATAGAAAATTTGTAATAAAATAAAATGAACACAAAAAATGAACATTCATTGAAAAAATAATTCCGTTTTTTGATTAATTATAGCAGAAGCTAAATAAAAAACTAATTATTTTTATTATTAATTTCTCGGAACGTTATTCAATGTTTACATTTTTGAAGTAATAAATCAATACAAGGATCTATCTGAAAAATCGATATTATTAAGCTAAAGTGTAAATCAATAAAAATTCAACTAATCAATATTCTTCTATTACATTTTTGTACATATTCCCAGAACCCTTCAAAATTAAGCTAATCAATAGTTTCGCTTCGATAAATAAAGTCTAATTATTTTTGTTATTGAATATGATTCAATTTATAAAAATAATTTGAAAATTCGATAATTATTTCAATATTAAAAATTTAAAATGATAGAGTAAAACCCAGATATTTTAATTATTAATATTTACCTGGCCAATCGTTATTTTTCTTAAAAATCGATCATTTGTATCAATGACACGTTGAACTTGAATTGTCGATGGATCAATGTCAAGTCGAACAAATCTCCGTATTTCTTCGATACTCAAGGGATTCGACACATCGATTCCCAGCTTTTTTATTCTCTCCATTTGAATTGGTGAAAACCGCCTTTTATTTTCTTTATCGAGTGGTACCAACCGGTCGAAAAGTGCTGAATCCTCCTGAGTAGATTCGTGAAACATCCTGGCATCCAGAGCAGCAAGAAGAAGATTATTTGCAGCAGTAATGGCATGAATGTCACCTTATATATTTTGAAAGAAAAATTTTAAAATCGAAACAAAACTATTCAAAAAAAAATTTTATTATTTACATATTTATTTTCTTAATCAAGAAATAGGACGAAAAAATATTAATCCATTTTTAATTATAATTGATTAAAATATCGATTAAATAGTTTTTGACTTTGATAAATCCATAAATTTATTCGTCTTCGATTCTCAAAAAAATTCATTTTTTCAATTTCCCTTGATATATTAATTAGATAAAAATAAGAAATGTAAAGATATAATTATATTTGATAAAAATAATTGAATAATACTAATCATAATTTACATTAATATTAATATTAATATTAATAATAATACAGGGTTTTTAAGTTGGAACAATATTAATTTAAATTCGTATTTTATCTATTATTCTCTATTATTGGTTAATTGGATATGAAATTTATTATATTTTGTCCATTTTTAATTCATCCGTTTCCTCATTTTTAGATTATATAATGAATAGTTCAGGATGTTATAAAGATTATGAGTGTATCGAATAAAGAAGTTATAAAAAATGCAAAGAATAAATAATATAAAATTATTAATAATGACCCGGGACACAAAATGGACTCAAATTATCAGGATTGTATGAGCTAAAGTTCTATTTCCAAATATGAAAACGTACCTAAAAGTACAGTAAGCCGCATAATTACAACATTCAGAGAAACAGATGAATTGACGAATAAAAGCAATGTGGGAAAACATATCAGAAGGTAAATGAAAAAAATAAATAAAAACTTGCATTATAAAGATAGTAGATAATGATTGCACAGAAACATTACAGAATATTCAGAAAGTACTTTATAAATAGTTTCACGTAAAAATATGCCTAACTACAATGCATAATAATTTAAGAAGCCTATATAACAACTTGAAAAAGCTGAAGCTGGTCCCAGAGAAAAGAAATAATTCCAAAACAATCGAACTTCAAAAACAATATGCAGTACTGTTTAATACGGTTGGTGACGAATTTTCTGACTCTAATATTTTTTTGTAGATGAAACTGGATTCAACTTATCCATGAGAGTTAGTAAAGGCAGAGCAAAGATTGAGCCAACACCAGTAGCCACAGTTAAAAATATTAAATCTAAAAATGTAAGTGTTTGCTTATATATGTTTTCGATTTGAAAGAATTTTGTAAAAATAAGCAATTGTACTTCAGAAGATGAATTATTAGATGCCATGAAAGGAGGACTAAATAAAAATACTTGGACTGTAAAGGATGGTTTCGAAATATGAAATCATTTCTCGAATGTGCAGGAATGGTGTGACAATTTTATAAAATAAGAATTTGAAATAAAAATGTTCCAACATGAATTGAAAAATCTATAGTAATAATAATAATAATAATAATAATAATAATAATAATAATAATAATAATAATAATAATAATAATAATAATAA
>JBBMKC010240810.1:0-10907 GCA_037834085.1 Bipalium vagum
GAAATAATGATTTAAATATTATTGATATATTTTTAAATTAATTTACCTTATAAGTAAATAGATTTGAAAAATTTAAAAAATAAAAAATAGTTTAGAAATCTTTAAATTTATTAAAAATTATTTAGAATTTTAGGGTGCTTTTTACTTTTTTCCATGAGTTCAGATTAATATTAGTTATTTCTGTTTTTGTTTTTTAAAAGCTTTCTAAAATTTCAATTAAATCGATTAATTGGCGTCTCAAAGAAGCGGAATCTACTGTAAATGTAATGATGTCATGACATTATTTAAAATTCATGAACATTAAAACGACGTTATCAACGCACGAGTTTAAGATGAGTCCATTCACATATGTGGCTGTGATTTGATATAAGCCTTACGAAAAATTATTTATCTTCGTGATTTAAATAGCCCCCTCGGGAATTTCCAAAAATCATTAGAAGTGCAATCTGCTTAATATCACTTCACTTACTGTCATGATCTGTTTAATATCACGTTAAAATGAAAAACATTTACTTTATCCCATTGAATTAATAATCTCTTTAATATCAATATCCGGTTAAAATGATAATTTTCTCTGTCACGGACTTCGTGATATTAAGCAGATTTACACTGTATTTAAATAATTGTTATAATCATTTTTTGATTGTTAGATTAAATTTTTATGGTTTTTTTTATACTCGTATAAATTTTATTGATTAAATTTATGGATTGAACCTGGTGGTGAGTCTCAATAATAGCTGTTTTGGACATATATGTAAAATAATACTACAAATCGTACAATTAAAATTTAGCACTACATCTGAGGATACAATTTTATCTTCCACAAAATTACAGTACTTCATTAAAGAAGATTCATATGATAAAGCTAATGTTAATATTAGTGAACATTGCATAAGAATAATATTCTTCATTCCAAGTTTTAATTGATTTTGACCTCATCACACTTTACTAATATCTCCTGCATATTTGGGGTATTTAGTGTAACATAACTTGATTCTTTCAATTATGAGATCGTAATCTGACATACACTGGAGTTTAGATGCATCTGGGGGTTTAACTTGTACATAAATACTGTTTCTTGACAACAAATAGTCTTTATTAATTGCTTTAATTCTATTTTAAAGCTTTCTTCTTTAATGTTCTCTAATATTTTTATTGGATTTTTGTGAATAAGGTATTTATAAATTTTCTTATATCTACTTTTCCACATCTTTCATTGTTATAAAAGTTTATCCACAGTTATTTTTGTGAACTTCATTCAAAATTTTAATACCAGTGTGTTTATAGTCGCTGTAAATGATTCAAATTAACAATTAAACAATTTTAATAATTTTGTTCATTTATTACCAATAGATTTAAAAATGATAACTTTTTTCTCTTTCCTTTTCATTCCTGAAATTTCTATTATGATGCGCAGGTTATTAGTGAGTTGTAGTAATATCTCAATTTCATATCATAATTTATATAATAATAATAATAATAATAATAATAATAATAATAATAATAATAATAATAATAATAATAAATGTATGATTACTTTGCAGTTGCCTAGATTTACTGTTTCGTGCAGTGTTCTTCGTCGATTTCCATAAATACAAAATTTTAATTTACGTAAAATTAAAAAATATAATCCATCTTTTTCACACAAATTTTCTTCCATTTTGGGATTTCCTCTTTATAGGTTTTGAGATAAAAATATTGTTTTTTTTCTTCGAAATACTTACCCAGGGACATTGGAGGCTGGAATCAATAGAATTAAACATATATAACTATGACGGTAGTGTAATATCATTGAGTTTATTTGTGTCAAAAAGCAAAACTCAGAAAAAGTAATAGAAATAATTAAATTTTTAAATGATTAATTCTTATCAATCCGTCTACTATTCATAACATAATGTCGCTTAATCGCAGACTAAGAAATGTTGAGAATTAAAATTGCTCGGACAATAACGTCATTCCATCACTATGAGGTAAACTTACATTAATGGTAATCTCAAGAGTTGTGGTTAATTTTTAAAGCTTCTTTGGGATTTGGATGATCTGCTTGAATTAAATTGATTAATAATCAATTTTAATAAATTTATGATTAGTTTGCTTCTAATTAATTAAACACATATGTTGATTTACTGTTTCGTGCAGTGTTCTTCGCCGATTTCCATAAATACAAAATTTTTATTTTACGTAAAATTAAAAAATACAATCCATCATTTTCACACAAATTTTCTGCATTTGGGATTTTAAGAATAACTTAATATCACTGATGTGGCGTTATTTAGATAAAAATATATAAACAAATACATAAAATTATTCTTACTATTTTGTAAAACAAGGTGTTTAAATTATTAATCAATAAATAAATACTTAATAAATCTTTATTACGAGTCATTTATCACTAATGTCTAAAAATGGAAAATTTTCTGGAACATCTTAATTTGTGTTAAAAAACAAACTTGAGTTTGTAAACTTATTATTAAATCAATTAAATTTTATATTGAATTTTTTCCATATAAATAATTCGTATATAACCGTATAAGTAATATTTGAGAAGTGTCAAATAATAGTTTAAGTATTACGCCAATGAGAAATTTGATGAGAAAAAAGATAGAAATAATATTCACAGTTCGAAGAAGTCTTAAAATAATGTGGAAGGCGTCATCAATGACAATAGGTAGAAAAATTAAAAAGGAAAAAAGATTCTGTGAACTTATATTGACCTTTCAAAGTAAAATAAATTCCAAAAATTCAAAATTTTAATAAATGTCGCTTTGCGTTAACTATATCTATCTATATCTGTCCAATTTCTGTAGGTGAATAGTTCGTTTTCGATATGATAGTGTTAATTGGTATTTTATGTTTTGTATATAAAATCAGATTTTGAGGTGTATAGTATCTCTTTATTGAAAGTTGGTAAAACAATAATTCCAGTTTCATGGTATTTACGATCAAATAACATATTTTATAGGATTCGACGTGAGCATGGGCTATGGATTACTGTATAATTTCATCTTTCTTAATCATATATTTCTCTGCAGAGTAATGATCATCTTTTGAATGATTGTAGTAGGATAGGACATTATGAGGACAGCATCCGGAGATTTTTTCGTATTTTTATTTTTTCTCTGTTGGGAATTACTCTAAGTGGGTGCAATAAATAAAATAATAAAATGCAAATTAATAATATTAAATAATATTAAATAATAAAAAAAATTTTTTTTGGAAAATTTTCCCATTTACATTATAAATTCCTGGATTAGAGGCGATAAAAAAGATTAGTTTTTGGAGCCAAAAATGGTCTTAATTAATTGCGCCCGATATGGGATTATTTTTTTAGTGAGATTCCCAGTTTTTTTAGGTTAAAGGAGAGGAGGGAAAAATCTCTAATCTTTGCTCGAGAAAAAATTGGTGAATGATGAGATCTGGTAAGAAGGTAATTTTTGAAGAGTTGCAAGATTTTAAAAGAAGGAATTAATTGTAGTCTACAGGGACTTTTTTAAAAAGTTCAAAAATTTAATTTTTTAAAAATTAAGAAATAATATGGATGTTCGAAAAGCTAAACCTTTAATTTTTAATATAATATAATAATATTTAATATAATATAATAATATGTAACATAATATAATAATATTTAATAAAATGAATTATGAAAGTAATGATTGCGGTTAATTTTATTCATATTTTTAAAATTTCCTATAAGAATATATATTTTGTTATATTATTATAAAAAATTTTGTAACAGCTCGTTAGTCTTTCTGGCACTTTCATTTAAGTCAATAACGTGTTCAAAAATAATTAAATCAAAAAATCATAATAAAACTTAATTTTGTTAACAGAAATATACACGAATGAAAAAAAATGTCCGATAAATAGTCATGCACAAACATTCGATCTCGAGTCGAAAAATGTCACCAACAGTCAATAAATATAAAACCTAATTAAACATCAATAAATCAAATCAAGTGAATAAATCGAATTAAATGAGAAAAATAAGTCAGATCTAATAATATCAATAATCCATAAGTCAAATTATATTTAAAATAAAAACAAAGTACTTAAACTCTCACCGTTTTAAAAGACAATGAATCCTAGGATTGTTTGATGAACCCAAACCGGTACGCTCTTACACACCATAACAGCACAGGCCCCATAGTTGCCGCTGACCAATAACAATAGATATTCACCAGAGATTTTCTTCCGACTTAAATAAATTGGTTCTTCAAGCTTAAGTAAATTAATGGATAACACAATCAATATATAATTTATATTTTAAATATTTCAAAACGTCCTTTCGTTGAGATAACATTTCAATTTAGTTCCATAAATTTCCCTCAAGCATTTTGAATTATTTTTTAAAGTGCTTAGATGTATCCAGTCACGTGCATCTTATGTTCAAGCACAACCTATGTATGGTCCGTTTTCCAAATCTGACAGTTTTGTGTCTTGACATAGCCATTAAGATGGAAATGTGCTTCTTCGCTAAAGATAATTTTCTCGAAAATTGGTCAACTTATCCCTTATTTGAAAACCAAGATGCGAAAGCCCACCAGTTTATATGATCTACTGATTTTCAATGATTGCTTCATTTGAAATTTGTATCTATGCAAATACAAGTATTTTATTAACATTCGTTGAAGAGAGCTTTTTAAAATTTATTTATTGATTCGGAAGAAGAATTGGATTTTTGTAAACACTGTTGTTGATAATATCTATGATTCCATTCGATCGAGCAGTGAAGGTCAGGGGATTTTCGGTCTTCAAAGATCCAATATAGCTCCAGTTTATGTAATAAATTTACATCCGCATTGCGGTGTTTAAAAATGGAATTGCATTTTCTAACAGCTGCGCTATACGTGAATCATTCGCATAATGATTTTTTAAAATTTCTATTCTCTGGTTTATAGATAATTTATTCTTTTTTAAAATTTCTATTTATTAATAACAAAAAGTACTTTGATATATATCTGGAAAAATAACAAACAAATTTTTTCTCTTTTTGGAATTGAGAAGTCAGAAAGAGGAAGCATAATTAAAAAAACAAATAAAATTAGAAAATTTTTACACATTTTTAAAAAGTAATCTCCCAAAACTGCAATACACCGTCTCATCCGATCTTGTCATTTGCGATAGGCTTTTGCGCCAGTTCTTAGAAGGGATACTGTCAAAGAAGGAAAAACAAGTGTTTTCAACTTTTCATCACAATCCTTTGACCCCTTAAATGTTTCTTGAGGATTTTGAAGACCCAAAAGTCACAGGGAGATAAGTTTGGACTGTAAAGAGGGTGTTAAAGTAACTTGACTAACGACCCTTCAGATATTTGGTCGTTAGTGTAGATTTCTGAGGAAGAGAATTATCATATTACAGAATTATCCCCCTTAAACCACATTTCGGGTGGCTCTGAGAAATTGCTATAAAGACTGGGGCAAACCGATATATGTATATCAATCCTTTATGATTTTCTATTCCTTTTCAAACTTGATAATCTTGACATTTCCTATGGAACGGAAGAATACAGCATACTTGAATTTCAGCTTTTGGCTCTTTAGCGATTAAGTTACCTTCAAGAACCCATACTTTTGTCTCACGCGATGACAATATATACCCTAGTCTAATCATTAGAGTAAGTTTTTATTGCGCCAAAAACAGAAAAAAGGATTTAAAACCCCGAAAAGTTGAATTACGAATTATACAAAGTTTTATTATAAAATTACATTTAAAAAGTTGTGAGTATTGAAAAGTTGTTATATAAAATAAGAAGTTCAACACAAATAATAACTCTCTTTTTTCATTTGACAATCATCATTGCGCATTATTATAATACGCAATGAAATATTTTGATGTTCTTATCATTAAACAGACAGTATTTACCTAGAGATTTCTTTAACATAGAAAAACTTCGTTCAACAAAAGCTGAAATGACTTGGTAATTCTGAAGTAGAAGATATTGACTAGTTCGGTTCGAAGTATAGTTGCAATTATAATAATGTTGGGGTTCGTCATTAATTTTTTTGCAAATATGAACTTGATTACACAAATCATTTCAAAACGAAATATTGGAAAAATCATTTTATGCTGACATAATATTATATTTTTATTTTTTTGAATTATCAATTCAATTCAACAGCTGTAGTCCATTTTGATAACCAACAAGCTTGAATATAAGTTTATTATTTAGAGTTTTCTTTGAATTCTGAACAATAAAACCTTCCACAATAAAAACTATTCACTATATTTCGTACCTGTTACAGCTTATCTGAATAATAATTACTGATTTATAATTCCCCAATGTATAATGGCAGGCGTCGAATATCGATTCCACGAAATTTATTTTTCCGAACATTTTTCTTGATGATATTTATTGATATTGATATTTATTTTATTCTTTATTCTTGCAATTAATTTTTCCATATTAAAATTTGTATGAAATTTTTCTGCACAATTGTGCATCTAATTCGACAAACATGTGACATGTAACAGTGAGAGATATTGCTAATTTTGAATATTTCCTGCTGCGATTATATATCTGGCGTCATCGGACATTAAAATTGAATAAATAATTCTATCAGCACAATATTCTCTTTGTAATTCATCAATCACATGGATCACATATTGGTGGTTTACAGTTCTATCGCAAATAGATATGTTTTAGATGGATTGCTAATTATGACCAATAGTATATCATAATCTTTTATCATATTTCATCATGATTCATTTTTAATTATAAATATTTTTTCTTCCAAAATATATTCATCACTTTCAACCTTTCATTTCTTACTACGCTTCCAACTATGAAACGAATTTTTTCTCTAAAGGATGTGGTGTGCAAAGGTAAGTGAATAATAACTTTAGATCTTGCTTTGACGACGTTGCTCATTAAATCATCTTTGTTTGTCAACATAAAAGTATGTGCTTGCAAAGAGGATTTTTCACTAAGATACTTTGAATGTTTCCATGTTGTATATGCTTGGTTATAGTCAAACGACGGTCATAGTTGACGTTAATATTACAAATATTGCAATACATATCATTGTTATGACACATTTATTATTCGTTGGAAAATTCATTAATTACTTAATTACTTGCTGGCTTCTTAGGCATATACTGATGAAATGGACATCTATCCTTAAGTGCTCCAAGTTATTAATCAATAGTCACATGCCCGTAAAAATCAAAAAGTTTTGGTAACTTCTCCGTCCATTTTTATTTATCTGTAGTTCTGCCTGCCGTTTTATATCACGATTATAAAATCTCAGAATTCGACTTATTATTTTAAATCTTTCGAATTGCATTACTGCTCAGAAAAGTGCACGAAAAAAACTAATTCTAAATAGTTGTAATAAACAGAAAATATTTTCTATGGTCATTTTTGACCGTAACAACTTAAAGGCCTGACTTTTTTTTACAGAAAAAAAATATCTTCAAATTTTTGAAATGAGGAGAGTTATGGTTTCTGGCATTATACGTGTGGTGAAAAATAACAACAACATTCTATGATAAGTAAAAAAGTATTTTTAAAAATCTGCATTTATAAAAAAGTTTCAATTTGTCATACCATTCACCAATCGATTAATAATGCTTGCACCTCCAAATGCAAATTTATCATGCATTTGGTAAAATTTTAACTGGATTTGCATTTGCTCGGGTGTCAAGAGAAAATTTTGGAAACCAAAACACAACCATGATCCATCACGTTAATGAAATATGGGTAGTTATTGGAGTAGAAAGAACGATTGAAAGAAGTCTTCCTTTAGAAATTATAGTTCGTAATTCGAATAAATAAAAGGAAATTATAACAGGTAAAACCATTGACCACATCTTGAAAAACAGTCACATTTTCATCATTAGTCACATCTGTTTGGTGACCCGAGTGGGGAAAAGGTCATCATATGATTTTATGCATATCAGAAATTTACGGAATCAACTGGTAACGTTTGAGCATGCCACACTGTTTGATTTCAAAACATCATTAATTTCATTGGTGACGTCTGTCGCATACATATTCTTTTTAAAACAGTAGGCAATTATAATCGAATTTCTCCAAAATTAAATACGATATCTTTTTCGGGTATTCTCTATGTAATTATTAATAGTAAGTAAAATATAGAACCTATATTATTAAAATTATTTTTTATTTGATGTTTTAATAGATTTGATTAAACAAATATTAATATAAGCAAATATTGGTCTTGGTACTTAAATCAAAAACTTCAATTATACTAATAAAATAAAAAAGCAAATCTTAAAAGTATTGAAAATCTTGAAAATTGAAAAGCATTGAAGAGATATTGATCTTTTCTACCAACAACCTTTTTTCATCATTCAGGCAATATCACGATTCCCTTTTCATAAAATTTAAGATCTTTTTTAGCACAAACGATCACAGGTAACTTTTTGCATTGTCTTCTGAGGTAAAGGTTTTCTCATCCAAAGTTGTGTAGATAGAGAAACAGATAGTAATTTAACGGTTCCAAATCAAGATTATTGGTGGACGTGGAAGTTAAAAGGAATCATGTAAGTTGTCGAGTTGGTGACAATAAACATCGTAATTAATTGTAATATTCCTTGGCTAAAGTTCAAGATATACCACTCTTTTATAATCTTACCACATTGAAAAAATGGCATTTTTCAGATTTTTGTATCGTTTGAGATGACTCACCACGCTAAGACCACGACCTTTTGAGGATTACATTACTGCATATAATCCATTCTTCATTACTAACTTTGAGTCTCTTCAGAAATGAATCGGTAATGTAACAAAAATTTACAAATATTGAATTATGTATTATATGATTATTTGACAATTGATGTGGAATCAAAATTTTCAACTGTTTTACGTATTCCAACCTTGCCAAATGACTACTGGCAGCTATTTTAGATATTTGTAACTGTCTTCTTATTTCACGATCCGTTACGTATCGATCGATTTGAATATTAAACTTTTTTTGGTCATCTAAAATTTCCACTGGACTCCCGAAACGGAGAGCATCATTAACTTAAAAGCTTCCAGATTTAAATTTTTATATCAACTCCGACACGTAGACAGTTTATACTTTTCTTTTCTCATTTGCAGCTATTTCAGTTCTTAAATAAAATGGGAAAATATAGGAAATGCTCTTTGTTATTGTCCATGTATTTTCGTTTCCTAATTTTGTTCTCGTCAATTTCTATTATTATTCCATTTACTCCCATAATGCAACCAAATAAATGAACTGAAGTTTACTCATCCACTAATATCTTTTATTGTAGTGGTTAGTGGTTTCAAAATATCCAATTTAACATAGTTCGATGTTTGTAACCTTCAACAAAAGTAATTTCTTTTTGAGATTGTCGGTAACATTTCGTATATCGTCCAATATTTTTTCATGTTTAATCAAACCGTCTTGCATTTATAATAAATTTCAAAATTTCTTAATTAAATAGAAATTTATGGCACTATTCTTCGTCGAATAGAATAAATTAGATTTCTTCAATCGATGGAATCATCTGTATTATATATAATACAGATACATATATTTATTAAGGCTCAGACTACTTGTAGAAGGAAGTACATAGGTCATATATATATGTAAATGAAATAAAATTATATATTAGGCCATTAAATATAAAATGTCTGAGTTTTGCAAAATCCAAAATTTGACATTGAATGTTTTAAATAATTAAACTCGAAAGTTTTTTGTTTTTTTACTGCATAAATAGGTAGTTATTTTTATAGAGTATAATTAAATATCTGAATTGACATTCTCAGATAAACTTTTCTAAACAATGGATATTTCCAAAATTCGTGTCATTTTTGAACACGAATTCCCTCGTGGAACTAATGCAAGACAAACGGCTCGAAATCTGAATGATCTGTTTCGGAGTAAGGTCGTAAATGAACGAATAGTCTTCAGAAGTTCCGTACAGAAGATTTCTTTCTTCAAATATGCCACGTGGTGGACCTTAGGTGAAGGAATCATGAAGCTGACCTTAAAGCTGTAGTGTAAAAGAATCAAAGTTTTCAAGAGTTAATGTTGAAAATCAATATATCCACCCTACGATAATTTACCATTTGAAGCAAATTAACAAAGTTAAAATGCTAGATCGATAGGTATATCACGAATTAATAATATCCGTCTTCAATATTGCCTTTCTTTGTATCGATAGAAAGGCGAACCATTTCAGTAACGTATTGTTACGTGTGACGAAAAATGGATTAGATTTGATAATCGCAGACGCTTATCTCAATGGTGGATAAAGATGAAGAGCCCAGACCCTGTACAAGGCCGAACGTTCACCAAAAGAAAATCATGGTATCCATATGGTGGTCCAGTGCAAGTATTATCCACTATATCTTTTCAAAACTAGGAAAATCTTTTACAGCAGAAACATAATGTTCCTAATTAAAGGATATGATGAAATTGCTCGCTATTAAGCAGTAAAGATTGGTCGATTGAAACAAATCAATATGTAGCAAGACAACGTTCGACTACATGTTGCCAAAGCAAGGCTGCTCAAACTGCAAGAGTTGGAATCGGAAACTCTATGCCACCCATTGTATTCACCAGACCTTGCGCCAACTGACTATCATTCTTCCGAACTTTGGATCATCTTTTAGTTAGAAAAATATTCAATACTGAAGCGGCTGCGAAAGATTCCTTTCGTGATTTCATCGCCACTCTATCAACAGATTTCGATGCTGGAATAAGCAATTTACCATTAAGACGATAAAACTTTTTTTTATTACTTTGAATAAATATATTGCTTTTTGCGACTTATATTGTAAATCAAAATTTTGATTAAAAATCCGAACTAATAATAGGAGCGAGAACTAAAATAACTGTTAAGATCCTGGATAATGATGGAAAAAGGATGTTAAAGGTCGGAGCTTAAATGTCTCTCAGGTCTCAACGGTTGAAGGTTGCGTTTGTGCGTGT